>JAFMOC010000053.1:1325000-1477500 GCA_019802505.1 Corydoras sp. C115 | reverse complement strand
ACCAGGGGGGCTGTATCAACCCTGTGTTCTGATCATAACCAAGTTAGTAAGTCGTGTCTGCTAAATGACCAAAAATGGAATTGCAATAACATCATTATCATCACATGGAGTTTCTATATTCTCCCCGTGTCCACATGGGTTTCCTCCCACAGTCCAAAAACATGGATCAAGGTCAATTGAATTCTCTAAATTGCCCCATAGATTGGCCCTGTCCTAGGTGTATCCACCCAGCGCCCGAAACGTTCTCCCCTGGATGGGCATGGGGAACCTCCCCGCGACCCTAGTAGAGGACTAAGCTGAAGATAATGAATGAATGAATAAATATTTACATCCACGTAACTGGTGTGTATATGAATTATACATGTTTTCAGTGTTATTAAAATGAACATTAAATTACAGTTATAAATAGTTTTGTACATTATCGTATAAAGAATGTGGGCTTTGTTAGGTTCATAGGCCGTTTCATAACAATGTCCCATTGTTTGTATGAGGGAAATCATATCACTGACACACAGACTGCAAATCCACTGTTAATACTGAGCAAAGGAGATTACGCTGTTTTAAGCTACTGAACAGGTTTACATAAGAACTGTTATTATATGGTTGCAATGAATGATAATAATAATGTATTTTCCTTTATAACAAAACAATATATTTTCAACATGAGGGCTTACTATAAGATTATGGAGTTGTCTTGAATTGTCAAGTTCTTCCACATTACCATGCAATCATCTTCACAACGGCAAAGGCAGAACATAGGAGCACCTTCCCCAAACCATCCATCCTACCATCCATCATCTTCCGCTTCATCTTCTATTAGGGTCGCGGGGGGGTTGGATGGTCCCCATCCAGGGGAGAATGATGGTCCCCATCCAGGGGAGAACGTTTCAGGCGCTGGGCAGATACACTCCAGGACAGGGCACCAATCTATCACTGGGCACACACTCACACACACACTCTATACGGGGTAATTTGGGGAATTCAATTGGACTATTATTATAATGGACATATCTTTGGACTATGCGGATACGGGGAGAACATGGAAACCACCCAGATTGGGATTCAAACCGGGAATCCCCAGCGCTGAGAGGCGAACGTGCTAACCACTAAGCCACCGTGCCACCCACCTTCCCCAAACAGTTTTTTATTAAACTGGAAGCATACAATTGTCCAAAATGTATAGCTAGGTTCTTGATTGTATGACTGGGGCAACAGGACTTATAATTATAAAAAGCTTTTATTAAAAGTTTTATTACTTGTTTCATGTTTATGTAGTACAGTATACTATACTATACAGCATACATACTAAATATTACATTTTCATTTAGCAGACACCTTTATCCAACTTACAAATCATAACACCACAAGTCAGTAGTTAAGGAAAAAAAATTAAAACCTGATCATTATCCTAACCTAGAGTGTGTTTCTCTGTGTGTGTGTGTGTGAGAGAGAGAGAGAGAGAGAGAGAGAGAGAGGTGAGTGAGTGAGTGAGTGAGTGCGTGTTCTGTCCTGGGTTCTGTCCAGCACCCGAAATGTTTTCCCCTGGTCGTTTCCTATTATTTCCTATTAAATTATTTCCTATTGTTAAATCTACATTTAAACAATTACAAATTAAACTGAATCTATTCACCATTGACCCTGAGCTCATTCGTTCTCACACACAATGAAAACAATAAGGATTTTTGAAATCTTAAAAAAAAAATTCCTTATTTGGAACAACTTACAAAAACAATTTAATTCTGTGCCAGCGAGAAGACATTACAGATTGTTTAGGACCATTAATACACTGACATACAGTAGCTAGTTCCTTTTACTTAATACTTCATTAAAGTGTAAGTCAGATATATAAAGAGTTTTAAAAGCATTTGTATGCAAATTTAATGCAAATTAGTGATGCTGAAACAAACTGCAGAAACATGATTTGATGTAACAGTAACCACTACGTCAAATACAATGCATTTTGTCTTGCAGATCAACAATCTATGCTTTTTCCCTCATGGGAAATAATAAATCAATATTCTCCTGTTAGTCAAATGACCTAAAACTCTTATCCTTTAGGAAGATCCACTTCTGTGCTTCCCCCGAGAATCCCCAATTCTTTTGATTGAATCAGTTTTTAGTTCAATATGAGACAGAAGGTGTAAAATGACTAAGGAGCACCACTCTGGTAGATAAATCTTTATCCACAATTCCGTGTTGCCATTCTTTAAGTTTTAAAATAACAAATATTGAACTGTAAGTTCAAGCACTTTGACATTTGCTGTGAGGCATATTAGAGTTCACGTCACCACTGCACCACCCAAACACATGATTTTTACTATTACCGGTACATTTGCATCACATTTGGTCATTTAGATTTTATCCAAAGTGACTTAAAAGGTGAGCACAGGGTTAATCACAGCATCCCTGGGCAGTGAGGGTTAAGGGTCTTGCTCAAGGACCCACATTGGTAACTTCAGTGGACCTGGGATTTGAACCCCCAACCTTCAGATTGATAGCCCAACACCCTGACCACTGAGCTACCATGCCCCTTATATGATCTCATTTAAGGCGCTTCAGTCCAATTATGTCTTTAATGTAAAATATTTAGAACAGGCTGAAGTTCGCAATGCAACATTATTCTGGAAAAATTGGATACAATAATAAAAACACATCTCAGTATCTTCCACTTAATCTTCTACTAGGGTAGCGGGAAGGGGGGAGGGTTTCCTCATGTCCATCCTTTAAGAAATCCAAGTAATAACATATAGCATATTGTAAGAATGGCATGTTAATTACATATGTTTGTGGAGCATTAAGGGGTGTTAATTATACCATTTATTTAATTAAAATTTAATTATCAGGATGTGATGGCACGGTGGCTTAGTGGTTAGCATGTTCGAATCCCAATCTGGGAGGAGTTTCCATGCTCTCCCCATATTCCCACAGTCTCTCCATGCTCTCAACAGTCCAAAAACATAAATTCAAGGTAAACTATATGCTCTAAATTGCCCCATGTAGTCTGTGTGTGTGAGTGAGTGATGGATTAGTGCCCTGAGTTCTACCCTGCATGGGCATGGGGAACCCCCTGCAACCCTAATATAGGATTAAGCTATAGAAAGATAATGAATGAATGAATTAATGAATGAAGGAATCAGGATGAGGGCGCCATGGTGGCTTAGTGGTTAGCATGTTCTCCTCTCAGCGCTAGGAATCCCAGTTCGAATTCCAATCTGGGTGGAGTTTCCATGTTCTCCCTTGTCCGCGTGGGTTTCCTCCAGGTTCTCCAGTTTCCTCCCACAGTCCAAAAACATGGATTAAGGTCAATTGAATTCTCCAAATTGCCCCATATAGAGTGTGTCTGTGTGAGTGAGTCTGTGCCCAGAGATAGATTGACACCCTGTCCTGGTTGTATTTGCCCAGCGCCCGAGACGTTCTCCCCTGGATGGGCATGGGGAACCCCCCCGCGACCCTAATAGAGGATAAAGTGGAAGATAATGGATGGATGGAATCAGGATGAGTAGTTGGACCCTATGACAGCAGTCAGTATAAACTTCATTCTATTTGGCCTACATTTCTGGACTTCCATAAAATGTGTGTACATGAGGAAAACATGCTAACAGAAAGAACCCTGTCCATAATACAACCAAAAATAACAAACCACCTAATGAACAGTTATCACATCAGTCACCTTTAGACCAGACCAGGTTTTAAAAGCTATTGCTTCAGTAAATAAATACAAAGCAACATTCATTTCTTAAAAAGCTTCTTATCACATTACTTGCATTCTCCCACACTAATAAGCAAAAAAGAAAAAAACTAGAATCTTAACCAGAGGAGTCAAATCACAGAAGGCATTGGCAGTGTTACCCAACCTTAATTTAACAAGCACTATATGAAACAGAAATAAAAAAGCAATAAAATGGCTGATGTTGTCATCATGCTCCTTTACTAATAAAGGTCACACTATCAGACACTGGTACAAGAAGTAGCTTAGATGTCCGCATTCTGCACAGGTTTGTTTAGTTCAGCAGGGATTTGCAGTGTAATCCCCAAACACAGACTGGCAGTAGTGCAAACTTCAGCTAAGAACACGCTGCCAAATACATGAGTTCACACAGTGTCCCAAATGACTTTCTTGCATTGTGTCAATGATTACATGACTGCAGTCCTTTATAAACGTATGTCTGATTATAGTTTAATACAATAACCATTTTCATTTTATAAAATTTATTTAACCAAAAGCAAATATTTATTCTACATACAACATACAAAACATGGATTCAAGGTAAACTGGCTGATCTAAATTACCTTGATATAGTGTGTGTGAGGGCGGCACGGTGGCTTAGTGGTTAGAACGTTCGCCTCTCAGCGCTAGGGATTCCCGGTTCGAATCCCCATCTGGGTGGAGTTTCCATGTTCTCCCCGTGTCCGCGTGGGTTTCCTCCGGGTTCTCCGGTTTCCTCCCACAGTCCAAAAACATGGAACAAGTCAATTGAGTTCTCCAAATTGCCCCATAGAGTGTGTTTGTGTGCTGTCTGGGTATGTGAGAGTGTGTGCCCAGCGATAGATTGGCGCCCTGTCCTGGGTGTATCTGCCCAGCGCCCGAAACGTTCTCCCCCGGATGGGCATGGGGAACCCCACCGCGACCCTAAGATATAGGATAAAGCGGAAGATAATGAATTAATGAATAGTGTGTGTGAGGGTGGCACGGTGGCTTAGTGGTTAGCATGTTCTCCTCTCAGCACTAGGGATTCCCGGTTTCGAATGCCCATCTGGGTGGAGTTTCCATGTTCTCCCTGTTCTGCGTGGGTTTCCTCCGGGTTCTCCGGTTTCCTCCCACAGTCCAAAAACATGGAACAAGTCAATTGAGTTCTCCAAATTGCCCCATATAGAGTGTGTCTGTGTGAGTAAGTGTGTGCCCAGCGATAGATTGGCGCCCTGTCCTGGGTGTATCTGCCCAGCGCCCGAGATGTTCTCCCCTGGATGGGCATAGGGAACCCCCCCACGACCCTAATAGAGGATAAAGCGGAAGATAATGAATGAATGAATGAATAGTGTGTGTGGGCGGCACGGTGGGTTATTGGTTAGAACGTTCGCCTCTCAGCGCTAGGGATTCCCGGTTCGAATCCCAATCTGGGTGAAGTTTCCATGTTTTCCTCGTGTCCCGTGGGTTTCCTTCAGGTTCTCCGGTTTCCTCCCACAGTCCAAAAACAACTGTGGTCAATTGATTTCTCCAAATTGCCCCATATAGAGTGTTTTTGTGTGTGTGTGCCCAGCGATAGATTGGCGCCCTGTCCTGTGTGTATCTGCCCAGTGACTGAAACGCTCACTCACACACAGAGACACACACTATATAGGGGCAATTTAATGCAGCCGATTCACGTTTAATCCATGTTTTTGGACTGTAGGAGGAAGCCGGAAAAATTTCATGGGAACACGGTGAGAGCATGGAAACTCCATTCAGATTAAAATTCAAACCTGGCTCCTCAGCGCTGAGAGATGAACATACTAACCACTAATCCACCATGTCTCAACTTAAAACAATGACTCGAATACTAATTACTTGTTAAGTTGTTTCGTTTTTTAACAGATGTACCGGGCAGCACGGTGGCTTGGTGGTTAGCACGTTCAACTTTCAGCGCTAGGGATTCCCGGTTCGAATCCCAATTTGGGTGGAGTTTCCATGTTCTCCCCGTGCCTGTGTGGGTTTCCTCCGGGTTCTCCGGTTTCCTCCCACAGTCCAAAAACATGGATCAAGGTGAATTGAATTCTCCAATTTGCCCCATATAGGGTGTGTCTGTGTGTGTGTGAGTGAGTGTGTGCCCAGCGATAGATTGGTTCCTTGTCCTGAAACATCCCCCCCCCCCTGAACCTAGTAGAGAATAGAGCGGAAGATAATGGATGGATGGAACAGATGTACCAAGTTCAGCACCACAGGTGTAGAGTGCTCCATCATCTCTCACACTCTAAAGCATCAACCTTTAAATATATATATTTAAAGAGACTAATCAAATTAGTGTTTAATAAATATTAATGAGCAATTACAAAAATAAATAAAAAATGCAACAATATTTATTTATGTTAATATTTTTAGGACATGTTCTTCAGTCCATGCGGGAGAACAGATGCTCCGTGTTGGCTACCTCTGCTCTAACGGCACAATATGCCTCATTAAAAGCTCCTTGGCAGCAGGACGTTCACAAAAAAAATTAGAACCAATGCACAGAACTACTACAAGCTACACATGTGGACAAAAGTTTGTAGACACAAACCTCCAGGAATTTTTATGACGTCCCATTCAAAGGACATCCCATTTCTCTTTCATCCATCTACAAAAGCTTTTATTTTCCTGAAAAGGCTTTCTACAGGATTTTAAAGGCAGTCCGGGGGAATGTTTGCTCGTTCATCCAGAAGACCATTCAAGTGATCAGACACTAACGTTGGACGAGAGGACCTCAGTCACGATTACTGATCGATGGGGTTGAGTTCGGGTCAAATTTGCTAACCAACTGCTAAATATTTTTTTAATAAATAGTTGATGATTTATTGAGGACGTATTTATTCTGGGATGGAATTGTGGTTAGAACATTAGCCTCAACGCTGGAAATCCAGGTTCGAATCCTGATCTGGGTGAAGGTTCCATGTTCTCCCCGTTGTCCACGTGGGTTTTCCTTGGGTTCTCCGGTTTCTTCCAAAGCCCAAAAACATTGATTTAAGCTAAATTGACCGCTCTAAATTGCCCCTATATAGTGTGAGTAAGTGTGTGCCCAGTGATGGATTGGCACCCTGTCCTGGGTGTATCTGCCCAGCGCCCGCAACATTGGATGGGCATGAGCATGGGCATGGGCACCCCAGTCCCTAGTACAGGATTAAGCGAAAGATAATGAGATGAGATCAATTGGAGATCATTAACTAAAGTGGAGCTTAGTGGTTCCATGTTCTCCCTGTGTCTGCATGGGTTTTCTTTGGGTTCTCCGATTTCTTCCGGAGAAAAGAATTTGACTGCTTTAAGGACGGCAAGGTGGCTTAGTGGTTGGCACGTTCACCTCTCAGCACTAGGGAATCCCGGTTCGAATCCCCATATGAGTTTCCATGTTCTCCCCGTGTCCTCCCCCGTTCCCGGGTTCTCCGGTTTCCTCCCACAGTCCAAAAACATGGATCAAGGTCAACTGAATTCTCCAAATTGCCCCATATAGAGTGTGTTTGTGTGTGTGTCTGTGTGAATGAGTGTGCCCAGCGATAGATTGGCGTCCTGTCCTGGGTGTATCTGCCCAGCGCTCGAGACATTCTCCCCTGGATGGGCATGGGCCCCAGCGACCCTAATAGAGGATAAAGCGGAAGATAATAGATGGATGGTTGACTGCTCTAAATTGCCCCTATATAGTGGGAGTGTGTGTGTGCCCAGCGATGGATTGGCACCCAGTCCTGGGTGTATCTGCCCAGTGCCCACAAGGTTGGGCATGAGCATGGTCACCCCCAGTCCCCAGTACAGGATTAAGCAGAAGATACCTGCTGGATGGAGTAAGTGAGGAGCCACTCACCTCGTGTCTGGTTCAGTATCTGGGTGACATGCTTCCTCACGGCGCGTTCTGTCTCCACAGGCGCAGAGAGCGCACGGAACACGGCCGGATCCGCCGTGACGTTAGTGAAGAACACATACCGAGTTCTAGCTCTCAGCTGCAAACACTTCGAGTCACACGATGACACCAAGGAGATCACGGCGTCCTTTTCCAATCCTGCGGACTTGAGCGGCCAAACCCTGTGCACCCTGATGCTGAGCCGGGGACACCCCGCCGCCGTGGACGCGTTCAGCGCGGTGGACGCGCTGTGGACGTGTGGAGCCTCCTCCAGTCTGCCTTCAAACACCACGCTGGAGCTGGACACACGCTCCCTCACTGGTTCCCTCACTGGTTCCCTCACAGGTTCTCTCACAGGTTCCCTCACAGGCTCCTCAGCGCACTCCAGCTCTCCACCCTGGAACGCGGACAGAGACGCCAGCAGGCCGCACATCACGCACACGGCGGCCGGGGAGCGGCCCGGCGCAAACGCGCGCATTGTGGCTGCCCTGCCGCGACTGTAACGGGATGAACAGATGCAGGTGGCAGTCAGTAAGTGCACTTAAAGCCGAATGAGTTCATTTAGAGTGCACACTTGCTGCTCCACTACTGAGGGCGGAGTTGTTAGCGAGGATATCCCCCTTCTCTGTGCGCGATCGATTCCCAGCTCACTAATTGGAGCAGTAACAGCATCAGTTAGTAAATCCAACTAACTAACTAACTAACTATCTAACTAACTAACTAACTAACTAACTATTCATTCATTCATTCATCTCCCGCTTCATCCTCTATTAGGGTCGCGGTGGGGTTCCCCATGCCCATCCAGGGGAGAACATCTCGGGCAATGGGCAGATACACCCAGGACAGGGCGCCAATCCATCGCTGGGTACACACTCACTCACTCAAACACACTCTATATGGGGCAATTTAGAGAACTCAAATAACTTGATCCATGTTTTTGGACTGTGGGAAGAAACCGGAGAACCCGGAGGAAATCCACGCGGACACGGGGAGAACGTGGAAACTCCACCCAGATGGGGATTTGAACCGGGAATCCCTAGCGCTGAGAGGCGAACGTGCTAACCACTAAGCCACCGTGCCGCCCTACTAACTAACTAACTAACTAACTAACTAACTATAAATATAATCACAATAAAAGAATGACGCACATCACCCTCAATATTTACATGTGATAGATTAACTGCATGGATCCTAAACTTTATCCATCCATTAATTATTACCAGGCGGCACGGTGGCTTAGTGGTTAGTACGTTCGCCTCTCAGTGCTAGGGATTCCCGGTTCGAATCCCCATCTGGGTGGAGTTTCCATGTTCTCCCCGTGTCCGCGTGGGTTTCCTCCGGGTTCTCCGGTTTCCTCCCACAGTCCAAAAACATGGATGAAGTCAATTGAATTCTCAAATTGCCCCATATAGAGTGTGTCTGTGTGAGTGAGTGTGTGCCCAGCGATGGATTGGCGCACTGTGCTGGGTCTATCTGCCCAGCGCCCGAGATGTTCTCCCCTGGATGGGCATGGGGAACCCCACCGCGACCCTAATAGAGGATAAAGCGGGAGATAATGAATGAATGAATAATTATTACCACATGCCCATCCAGGGGAGAACTTTTCGGGGGCTGGGCAGATACATCCAGAACAGGACGACAATCTATCGCTGGGCACAAACTCACTCACACACACAGACACACTCTATATGGAGAATTCAATTGACTTGATCCATGTTTTTGGACTGTGGGAGGAAGAACCGGAGAACCCGGAGGAAACCCATGCGGACACGGGGAGAACATGGAAACTCCACCCAGATTGGATTCGAACCGGGAATCCCTAGTGCTGAGAGGAGAACATGCTAACCCCCAAACTGCCATTCAGCATATTAAAAGTATATAATTACATTCGGGCGGCACGGTGACTTAGTGGTTAGCACGTTCTCCATGGGCATGGGGAACCCCACCGCGACCCTAATAGAGGATAAAGTGGGAGATAATGAATGAATGAATGAATAAAAGAATGATGCACATAACCCTCAATATTTACATATGATAGATTAACTGCATGGATCCTAAACTTTATCCATCCATTAATTATCCTCTAGGGGGGGAGGTCCACATGCCCATCCAGGGGAGAACTTTTCGGGCACTGGGCAGATACACCCAGAAAAGGACGACAATCTATCGCTGGGCACAAACTCACTCACACACACAGACAGACACACTCTATATGGAGCGATTTGGAGAATTCAATTGACTTGATCCATGTTTTTGGACTGTGGGAGGAAACCGGAGAACCTGGAGGAAACCCATGCGGACACGGGGAGAACATGGAAACTCCACCCAGATTGGATTTGAACCGGGAATCCCTAGTGCTGAGAGGAGAACATGCTAACCCCCAAACTGCCATTCAGCATATTAAAAAGTACATAATTACATTGGTTAGCACGTTCGCCTCTCAGCGCTAGGGATTCCCGGTTCGATTCGCCATCTGGGTGGAGTTTCCATGTTCTCCCCGTCGACGTGGGTTTCCTCCGGGTTCTCCGGTTTCCTCCCACAGTCGAAAAACATGGATCAAGTCAATTGAGTTCTCCAAATTGCCCCATATAGAGTGTGTTTGTGTGAGTGAGTGTGTGCCCAGCGATTGGTTGGCACCCTGTCCTGGGTGTATCTGCCCAGCGCCTGAGACGTTCACCCCTTGATGTGCATGGGGAACCCCACCGCGACCCTAATAGAGGATAAAAGTGGAAGATAATGAATGAATGAATGAATAATTACATTCCTTCATCCAAGTTTTGGGTGCTGGGCAGATACACCCAGGACAGGGCACCAATCTATCACTGGGCACACACTCACTCACACAGACACACTCTATATGGGGGCAATTTAGAGAATTCAATTGACCTTGATCCATGTTTTTGGACTGTGGGAGGAAATCGGAGAACCTGGAGGAAATACACGGGGAGAACGTGGACACTCCACCCAGATTAGGATTCGAACCGGGAATCCCCAGTGCTGAGAGGAGAACATGCTAACCACTAAGGCACCAAACTGCCATTCAGCATATTAAAAAGTATATAGTTACAGTATTATAGGTGGGCAGCACAGTGGTTAGCACGTTTGCCCCTCCGCGCTGGGGATCAAGGTTCGAATCCTAATCTGGGTGGAGTTTTTATGTTCTGTCTGTGTCCACATGGGTTTTCTTCGGGTTCCTCCCACACTCCATAAACATAGCTCGTCTAAATTACCCCTACAGTATATAATGTGTGTGTCTGACTAGCAATGGATCAGCGCTTTGTCAGGGTTGTATCTGCCTAGTGCCCGAAACGTTCTCTAATGAATGGATATAGGGAACCCCCCCAACCCTGGTCCCTAGTATAAGATAAAGTGGAAGCTAATGAGAGTATAATTGGTATTCAGAGTAAAAGCTGTTGCTTTACTCAAGTTCGTTTGTTTTCTTTACAGCACTTTTTACAACAGTAATCTGACTCAAGGCGGCACGGTGGCTTAGTGGTTAGCACGTTCGCCTCTCAGCACTAGGGATTCCCGGTTCGAATCCCCATCTGGGTGGAGTTTCCATGTTCTCCCCGTGTCTGCGTGGGTTTCCTCCGGGTTCTCCGGTTTCCTCCCACAGTCCAAAAACATGGATCAAGTTAATTGAATTCTCAAAATTGCCCCATATAGAGTGTGTCTGTCTGAGTGAGTGTGTGCCCAGCGATGGATTGGCGCCCTGTCCTGGGTCTATCTGCCCAGCGCCCGAGACGTTCTCCCCTGGATGGGCATGGGGAACCCCACCGCGACCCTAATAGAGGATAAAGCGGGATATAATGAATGAATGAATCTGACTCAAAGCAGCTTTACAGCGTTTTTAGATCCATAACTCAATATATAACACTTTCAGTAATACATACCAGCAATAACAAGGAGCTTTTTTTGCCACTTCAGCTTGTTCTTTGTGGGTTCAGGCTCGGAACACCGTAAAGCTACTTTGAGACAAAGTATAAAGTGCTATATAAATAAATAAACTTGAAATTTCATGTTGAATTCAATCACATTACATGTTAGTGTTCCTCGGGCAGTTATGCGAGGCAGTGGCATTTGCTGCCCACCTGCTGGAGAAACAGTCTTTCAGCCAAACTTCCCATTGGCACATCCTGAGAGCCACATGTGTCAGAAGGCTGACACAGTTGTGTGGGGGTTCCCCTGATTTAACCACAATCTTTAAGACCAACAGCAGCGCTTTAGACTTTACATCTCAGTAATGTGGACAGTTTTATTGCAACTGGTCGAAAAAATAGCAGCCGACAGGCCGCGAACTTAATCTATGTGAATGCATAACTTGTAGAAATCCCAGATGAATGCTGCAGACTGACCATTACACAATCAATAGAGAAAAAGAGGGGCTGCAAAAATGTATTATATTAGAGGATGGGCTGCTTCAGAGGGAGCATGAGGAAGCATTCGTTTTAATAATCAGCTAAAAGCCAGTATGGCAGGAGCGTAGTGACACTGGGAGGGGGGTTAAGGTGGAAACGATGACGATTGTGTACCTCCCTGTCACAGATAGATTACCCATCAATAGCAAAAGTGTAGAGAGAGCGGGAGCCGACTGCAAGAGCCATTTCTTATAGCCACTTTTTTACACATGCTCAATACTGACTTGGTGTCTATAAGTTAAGTTTAGGTATCACACATAGCTGGATGTACAGGTTATAAAATAAAATAATAAAGCTGATATGCAGTAAAGCTAACAAACTAGTTAGAAAAGTCAAGTAAGTTTGGGTTCGCAGCTCTTCTCAACGTGGTCTTAAGCCAATGAAATTAACGTCAGCACATCGGACATTATGGAGTTAGCCCGCACTTACCTTTTAGCTTCACCAAACTAAAACACAGCCTTTGACTCCTAATCTAAGAACTTCCTAATCAGAAAAGACACTAGGCTCACCAGGAGCTTAACCCGACCCAGGATTAACTCTCATACAGGATCTCATCTCATCTAAAGGAGAAGTCAGGACTCATTCTTGTTTATAAATCTATAGATTTTGTTTTATTTAACAAAGGATTTTTACAAGAAAATTAATACAAACTTTTGAAATGGTTTAGGAAAAAAATTATACTGTTCATGGTACTTCCTCAATACTGACATTACATGAATATGCCTTTTTTCTTTTTGGGTTTCTTGGATGCAGCAGCAGCAGCAGTTTGGGAGTTTTGTGGAGCTTCTATCCATTCAGGTAGCTTCCTCTTTGGTGGCTGGCTTAGTGTCTGTGAGGGCAAGAGATCACTGAGTGAGAACATTTCAAGTTACTAACTAAAAATTAAGATCTTTATCCAGGGAATTCTAGGAATTTATGTTTCAGTCTAATCTCGGGAATGGTTATATCATACCCCTTTTTAATCCCATCCATCCATTATCTTCTGCTTTATCCTCTGTTAGGGTCGCGGTGGGGTTCCCCATGCCCATCCAGGGGAGCATATCACGGGCACTGGGCAGATACAACCAGGACAGGGTGCCAATCCATCGCTGGGCACACACTCCCTCACACAAACACACTCTATATGGGGCAATTTGGAGAACTCAATTGACCTTGATCCATGTTTTTAGACTGTGGGAGGAAACCGGAGAACCCGGAGGAAATCCACGTGGACACGGGGAGAACATGGAAACTCCACTCAGATTGGGATTCGAACTGGGAATCCCTAGTGCTGAGAGAAGAACATGCTAACCACTAAGCCTCCGTGCTGCCCCTTTTTAATCCAATGAATATTAATAAAGTGAAAGAGTGATGGGGCGGAGACGGCATGGTTGGGAGCCAGAAGAGGTAAATGGCAACATGTTCCTTTTTATAAATGCCTGTAATCATCTCTGCTTCAGTGTGCAGTGAAAAGAGGCTAGAGTGAGGCAGGAGAGAGAGAGCAAGAGAACGAGTGAGCGAGAGAGAGAAAACTAGGCCGACAATGTGTACTTGTGTGTTGTGTAAAAGATAAATATTTAAGAGAAAGATAAAACTCAAGTATTAAACATTTCATAGAAAATAAAGCTGTACTGTTGATGCACCCGCTTGTTTTCTGATGTCACTCACAACTGATAATTTTCCATTAGTACAAAACTATGTTGATTATTTAGGTCAATATGCTGCTGCTTTTATGACTCACTATTCTGGAATTCTTAAGTATTTCTAGACTAACAATTTTATAATAATTCATTCATTCATTATCTCCCGCTTTATCCTCTATTAGGGTCGCGGTGGGGTTCCCCATGCCCATCCAGGGGAGAACGTCTCGGGCGCTGGGCAGATAGACCCAGGACAGGGCGCCAATCCATCGCTGGGCATTTTATAATAATCATTATTATTATTATTATTATTATTATTAGACTGGTTTTAGTCAGGGCGGCACGGTGGCTTAGTGATTTACGCGTTTGATTCTCAGCGCTGGGGATCCACGTTCGAATCCCAATCTGGGTGGAGTTTCCATGTTCTCCCCGTGTCTGCGTGGGTTTCCTCCGGGTTCTCCGGTTTCCTCCCACAGTCCAAAAACATGGATCAATGTCAATTGAATTCTCCAAAAAAATGCCCCATATAGAGTATGTCTGTGTGAGTGTGTGTGTGTGTGAAAGAGTGAGTGTGTGTCCAGTGATAGATTGGCATCCTTTCCTGGGTGTATCGCCCGAAACGTTCTCTCCTGTATGGGCATGGGGAACCCCCCGCGATCCTAGTGGAAGATAATGGATGGATGGATGCTATTAGTCATAAACACAGGATATAAATTTGACACAGAGCACAACATAAAAAAGATAATGTCTGTCTGGCATTAAGGGTCCAGTTGTTCAAAAGTGAGATAAAAAAAAAAATCTAATAAAATAAAAAAGATAATAAAATACTCTTCACATAACAGAATTTTGGGACTACAGTAAACTGTAAAAAGAAATTCTTTAAAATTGGTTAAATAATTCACTTGTTTTAAGTAAAATATGTTCTATTATCTATTTGTTTAAAGACATGTTAAAACACATTCTCAAAACTTTTCCTGATTTAAACTCCGTTCTTAAAATATCCACAAAGAATTTGAGAACAATGCGCTTTTTTTATTTATTGTGGGTTACATGGGCTCTTTTTCTTAAAGGAAAATAAAAATGCAATTAGAAGTTTGTAATGTATGTTTTTTTTTGTTGCTTTAAATATATAATAAAAAACCCTCTTTGAACAAACGCACACTGGTTACTCTACCTGTTGTTTAGTGAGCTGATGACCTGCACAGTCACCTGTAGCTAGATCAGGAAATTTCAATTAAGTTAGTCGTTAGCTTTGGTTTAAGTGGTTTAATAAAAATGTGATGGAAATAAAATAGAGACATCTAAGACATCCGTAAGCTCTATATAAGTAAATATACTTTTAAGTACGCAGCACCTCACATATTCCTCCCTCACACAAGATGCTGCAGCATCGGATTGTTCAGTAATCTAATTCTATGGGTGCCATTTACTTCTCTCTCAAATTTCATTTGCTTTTGCACTTCGTGTTTTCTTTCTGACTGACTCAATCTTACCGATGCTAAAGCTAAATGAGGAAGAGGCCGGGGAGTTCAAGGAGTTTATCTATTTACAAACGAACCCTAATGCTCAGATATTGATCCAAAGCTTTGCCAGTGTGTGTGCAAAAAAGAAGGCTAACGAGTGTCCTCCGAAGTGTGTTTAGATCACCTTAAATGTCCAGCCTATGCAGCGTTTGTATGTGAGAAAGCAGTTTCTCATGTGGCCCTTTAGAAAATGAATTAGGCTAACTTCAAAATCCTGGGATTTACAAATTTACCGAAGAACAAAAGAGGATAAAGCACACGTAATAGGGATTTTATGAGAGGTGGGTGTGGTGGTGAGGTCAGTGCCTGTGTGGGTAAGCGAAATAAAAAGGACTGAATAAGAAAAAGAGAAAGAAAAAAAACAAAAACAGAGGCCGAGGGCAGACAGGGGTCAGACAGGAGCTAAGCGAAACCACAGCACTCATCTTGTTAGAGGTGGGTGAAACACACCAATTGATTCTGTCACCCATAATTAGCCTCAGGTCAAAAGTCAGGTCCTAGTGGTTACTGTCACAAATAAACAAAACATTTCACGCCGGTCAACTATCAGACCCACTTTAGCTCGGCTTCTGTTTTGTATTCAGACACCTGCTTTAAAGCTGTCCTTTAATGAGGGGATGCGCCAAAGGTCATCTGAAACACTAAGACATGAAACATGAAGCTAAAAGCAAGTGCTGTAATAATTTAAGAAGCAAAGCAATATACACCTCTCAGTTACAGTCCAGCTTTAAGTTTAATGTCACTCGCCCAAAGTCAAAAAGTCAAACAAGGCTTTGTATTACGTGAGACCAGACAGGAGTATGGCTTAAGCTTTTACAGAAATCATTTACGAAATATCAGTTTTAAAAAATGGCAGCACGTTCTCCTCTCAGCGCCAATCAGGGTAGAGTTTCCATGTTTCCTGTGTGTCCATATGGGTTTCCTTCGGGTTTTCTAGTTTCCTCCCACAGTCCAAAAACATGGGTTAAGTTAAATTTGCTGCTCTAAATCATCACTATATAGTGTGTGTTTGTGTATATGTGTGCGATTGATTGGTGCCCGCCCAAAATGTTCCCCCCTGGATATTATAAGTAATATTCTTTACTTATTAAAAATTGATGATGTCATCATTCTAAAAAATAAATAATTCTGCTAAGCAAAAATTATAAAAAAATTTTCAAAACTGCAAACCATATAGAATGCATAAACTAAATGACTGATAATCAGCTAGAATTAAGTAATCACACCCCTGAGAGCTGCGCCACTATTTGCTCCTAATCTGCTGCGATGAACTGCTGAAAGGAGACACTATAAAGAAAATCTCTTACATGGTCCTCTTGTATACAAAAAAAAAAAGTAAAAAATGTGTTTAGCATGAAATACCTTAACTGGTGAATCACTGAACAGATCCTGTGTGTCTCTGTCCACATTATCTTGGTTCCAAGAAGCCAGATTAATTCCACAGCTGGGCTTTTCAGTGTCCACATTTACTAGAACATCAGTGTTGGTCACAGCAGTATCCTGAACAGAGTGTGAACAGGCAATAAAAAGCGTTCTTTACCATAAAACAGTAGTGCAGCTATACTGTTGGTATTACATTCTCTGTTTGAGCAAAAAAAGAAATAATCAGGTTGGTGAACAGACAAGAACATGCGTGTATATTTCTTTTATAAAGTTAGGATATTCTGAACATTGCAAATACATATATATTTTATTTAAAGATTTTTTTTGAGTTTTTGAGTGTGTCATTTGTTCAGCCTAAACTACAATTTCACCACTATGTTACCAAAGTGCTTATTGTAAGACTGCGTAGTGTAAGATTTGCAAGATGATTGGAATGAGAAAAAAAGAATGTTTACGTAGAAGGTACGGTCATTAGCTCAGTTCATTCGGTTTGTGGCACTACTGTTTAAGGTAATCCCTAATCCCGGTAATAATCCCACTGTTAGCACACAGGAAAGTGAGCATATGCACACATACTGAAAGGGACCTCACTGTTATGTCTATATTTTTAACATCGGTAATAAATAAATTTTATAACAAAAAAAGGCCGATTGTTTTTCAGGTTAATACATGGTTTTCTAAGACACTTTTACTTTATTTTAACTATTTTTCTGAACCCTTCTGTTACATTCTCTGGTTCAACAGTGACCTCTGGCTGCTTATAGAGGACAGTACTGGCTGCAGAGAGAGAGATAGCAGACACCATTGTCTTATAGTAGAACGTTTGCATGGCCGGTAAGGAAATGCTGTTGTTGAAAACGAGGTTCCACAGGCCACAGACAGCAACGATGGTGATTCATCGAAGGTAGTGGGATGACCGGCGGTAGAGGAGTGGTTTATTAAGTGGTAGCAACTTATTGATTAGTTGTCAACAAAAGAAATAAAATTGATTTTTACATTTTACTTTTTCTTTACATTTGCATTTTAATATTGTCCTGTGTGATATTATGAAAATTTCAAGAGTTTTAATGTCAAATTTATGGCGTAAACAGGTTTTAAAGTAAATATACAGTAAATAACTTACTGTGGTAATGCTCTGTTCACAACCAATATACATTTAAACAAAATAACAGTTAAAATAACTTACATTAAATTGTACATTATTGTGTGTAAGAGAATTATACTATGAACAGAGGTAGTGTGTGTGTACATTATTCTGCAAATTCGTCTTCTTTAAACTGAATATCTTTGCAAGCTGGACAAAACAAGCCCTCTGTAACAATTATCGAGGGCTGGAAAACACTGACCAATAAAGTATGCATATTGTCAATAAAGAAATTAATTAGTTCTATAATAAACCAGCACACATATTTTATTGTGAAAGGCATCACTTACCCAGGTCTCAGTGAACCATAACTGGAATGATGTCATGATAATCAATCACCATAATGTCCTGAATCACAGCTGCTTAAAACCAGCAGCAAATATTGAATAACATTAAATACAGATCAAATAATGAAATGAATGCTACCTCAGGCATGGGTATCTCACAGAAGAGTTCATCCTCACTCATTTCTATACTGTCCACGTCTTTGGCTTGGATTCCCGAACTGAAGGTCCTGCCAGAAACAGCCAGCTGATCATGTTTTTCCTGAGAGGGACACAAATAACACTTGTGTTTAGTTTTATAATAAAAAGTGTATAAAAGAATAAATACATATACATATATATACATATACATATACACACACACACATACACATGTGGGCAGCACGGTGGCTTAGTGGTTAGCATGTTCTCTCAGCACTAAAGATTCCTGGTTCAAATCCCAATATGGGTGGAGTTTCCATGTTCTTCCTGTGTCTGTGTGGGTTTCCTCCGGGTTCCCCGGTTTCCTCCCCAGTCCAAAAACATGTATCAAGGTCAATTGAACTCTCCAAATTGCCCCATATAGAGTGTGTGTGTCTGTGTGAGTGTGTGCCCAGCGATAGATTGGTGTCTGCCCAGTGCCCAAAATGTTCTACCCCCTCACAACCCTAGTAAAGGATAAAGCGGAAGATAATTAATGGATGGATGGATAATTGGCATGTATTTCCTTAGCTTTTTAACTATCTGCTTAGATGAGGCTTGTTACTGTATTGTAAAGTGAAAACATTCATAGATAACTGAAATATCTGGTATGTTTCATTACAATTACACTCACAAATTTAAAAAGCTTTCAGTGGAGAAGGTGGAGGCCGAGCTACGGCTACACAGGAAATGGCTATTTTTAGTAATCTGTTCAGGCTCCTTTTCAGAGGATGCATGACAGACAGATCAATACTCCGATCAGACAGAATCATCTTAAACCATTTCGTTAGTAATTTCATTTTTGTTATTTGAATGTTTCAACAGAAATGCTGGTGAAGCTTTAAAGTTTCGCAGACTAAACATGAACATTTTCTTTAATATTCTCAATTAAATTAGGGATTTTATGTGAAGTTCACTCCTTGTCTCAGCTGAGTTCATTCAACTTCTTTTCTCACTCCACTCTTTCCGTCTGTGATTCTGTCTGTGACTCTGTCTGTATCAATTTTTTACTTTTAATTTGACCCACTTATCATTACCCAATCTACTTGATATTTGCATACATATTTATGCCACCTAACATGCTGTTAATTTATATGTAAATGTGAAAGTAATAGTTACTTAATTAATTTTATATGAGGAAAAATATTCACTATTCAGAAAGTCTTTTTAAAAACCTTTTTAAGGTTACTTGGTAGCTGGTGTGTTAACTTGTAATAACGGTTATTTCCTGTTATATTGCGAGAGTTTGCAAGCTCATAGTGTATTGCGCGAGTGTGAGTTGAACAGGAGTTTGGCAGTTCTGATTGGTGGAGGCAGTTGGTTGGCTGTGTTGGTCAGAGAGATATTAAAAATAAATAAAAGTCCTTTTAAAATAAATAAATATATCATTGGTTAAACTAAGACATCATATCACTTTATTAACATGTGTGTATAAATCGGCTATTTGCATGTTTGAGATAAACAGTGTCCGTCTGGGGAAAATTTTGGGGATTTGCCTTGCAAATAAAGGAATGTTTTACTACATATGACATTTTTTTACACCACCAACAAAGAATAAATGTGATGAAATGTGATTAAAAATGATTTTAAACCCCTGGATCACACAGCAAAGAGCTGAAATAATCATCCTCGTTTTGGATTGAAGGTTTTTTTTTTACATCTCTGTCATGTTTTTTTTGTAATCCAATTTGAACATCTTTTTACTTTGGACATCAGTCTGTAAACACAACCTTCAAAATTTACATTTTACAGTAAAATGAGGTGAAAACAAGAAACACCTGGTTACCTTTGCACCACCTCTGCAGCAAATGCACTGCTTAGCTTTTTGGTCATACTTGAGGTGTTGAGGATACAAATGAGGCTCCATTGAGAACTGACGCTGTGGTTTTGTGTACGGTTGTTTATTTAAGAAGCACTGAAGTGTGCCATGTTTACAACCATGCCTTTTCTCTTAAGGTTAAGGAGACAAAAAGTCATTACAACACTAAATTTTTGTGGAAATTCTTTGCACTGGTTTGAATGATTCATTACATTAAACATGCTTTATTTGATTTATTTAACAACAATAACAAATTATAAATACATTTTAATTGAGTTAATGTCTGGACTTCAACAGGGCCAAATCCTCGATTCCCAAGATTTCATAATGTGCTTGAGATCATTGTCCTGTTGCATAAGACAGCCTTAAATTGAACTCTTAAAATCTATAGAATCTGGAGTTCGTGGTTGATATAATATATTGACTGTAAGGTGTCTAAGTTATGTGGCTGCAAAACAAACCCAAATCATCACCCCTCCACTACTGGGCTTGACGGTTTGTCTGGTGTCCAACGTGTTTGTCCAAAGTACACTGAAGGTTTAAGAAGGTTTGTTGTTTCTTTCAGATGCAACTTTAAAAACTGAAGCAATGCTGCCATGTCTGAAAAACATTTTTTTTATATTTTCCCTTGTGAATAAATGATGGATTGTTAAGCATTTGGACATTGGCCTTGTAATTCTTTCCACATTGAATTGCAACAAATGTTTATCAAAGATAACTGCTGGTATTATCTCTCCTTGGCGTTGTGTTAGCACACATCTAAATGGTCTAGACCAGCAAACTACAGTTTTACTACATTTAACTGGTTATTAATAAATCACGGGCATTAGATTAGCACATACATGCTACTTTAAATTTCAATGGCTACAGTAGGAATGTAATATATATACTCTGTATACAGTTCTGCATTTTGGCTTTTCTTTGTTAAATATATAACACTGTATAATTATATACACACACATTGGCATGTAAGAAGACGGACTGACACTTGGTCAGACCTGAAGTGTAAAAGGAACAGCAGATGTCGGCTCCAATGTTTACTGCCATCCCTCTCTCTTTACAGAGGTCTTGGGAGGTAATAAGGCTTAAAGATAATAAGGATAATAAAGACACTGCATTTCTAGAAGCATTGTTCACGCTTGGGTTCCTTGGTTTAGCACGTAAAACTCATTTCCTGAAAGCATGCATTGGAGGTCAGTGGAGCAAAGCTTATAGGTCGTTTCCTTTAACTCCGTAATTAACAAAGCTGTAAAACTAAAAATGAAAATGAAATCAACTTGGAAATGAACTAACAAAAAGTGAACTGATTTATAGATTAATGAGCTGAATGCATTACACACAGCAGAGCCAAACTTAGCTGTTGAATCCCAGTGATTAAATCATTTAATTTACTTGTTAGTTTGGAGAAATTGAGGCCTTCAAAAGTTAATTTCTTTTTAAAAACAACTAACTGTATGCATTGAGCTGTTTTACACAGATATTCCAGTATCCACTATCGATTGTAAGCATAAGAGAAACGACGTTCTGGCACTGTGCTGCCCTCTTGTGGTGTCCGTTTAAAATTGAATGAATGAATATGCCTTTAAAACAATCAAAACTGAATAATAATAATAATAATAATAATAATAATAATAATATTGATTAATTAATTCATTATCTCCCGCTTTATCCTCTATTAGGGTCGCGGTGGGGTTCCCCATGCCCATCCAGGGGAGAACGTCTCGGGGGCTGGGCAGATGGACCCAGGACAGAGCGCCAAACCATCGCTGGGCACACACTCACTCACACAGACACACTCTATATGGGGCAATTTTGAGAATTCAATTGACTTGATCCATGTTTTTGGACTGTGGGAGGAAACTGGAGAACCCGGAGGAAACCCACGCAGACACGGGGAGAACATGGAAACTCCACCCAGATGGGGATTCGAACCGGGAATCCCTAGCGCTGAGAGGCGAACGTGCTAACCACTAAGCCACCGTGCCGCCTGAATAATAATAATAATAATAATAATAATAATTATAAATAAACACTGTAAGCAACCATCTATGAAATATTTGTACAGCAATGAATAATCACCTTGATTATGGTATATATTAGGAATACAAATGGTATTTAGTTAGCTGATAAACAAAACCTAATCCTAATGAAAAATAAAAGCAATATTTAAAATCATTTTGTTGATCCAACTTGTAAAAATAAACTACATATACTATATGGATAAATGTATTAGGCTAAATCTTATAAATAATGGTGTTTTATTCAGTCCCATTGCAGTGTAGCAAGGTGTATATTTAAAAAAAAAAAACTATGTTGCCTGACTAGTAGTTCAAGAGAAATATACTACATATAAGAAATACTCAGTGGAGACACCCATGACTAATTTGTAAATACCTTTGCATTCTCTGCACTTGTTGAGTAATTAACATAATTAAAATCTACTAACCCGGGTTTCAATCCAGGTGACTTGGTACTTTTCTGACAGTGGTTTGGTAGGTTGGGGATTTGGAAAGCCTTCTTTCTGGAGCTTTGCAACACTGAGTCTTACGTGAAATGTGCTGATGTCTTCGGTAACCAAAGCACGGATTCTTTTAAAGTCACTCAGGTCTGTTAAAAAAAGAAACAAACCCTGAGCTCTGAGTAAAATCTGCAGCAGAATGGACAATACACACAGTGCATTGCTGCATGAGCTTGTGATCGTTAAATTTACAGTATGTTTCGAATGTTCCATACATCTAGGCACCATACCTGAGCTAAGGTCAGAAGAGGACAAGATCCGGGTGATGGTGTTGAATATGGAGGAGGAGAGACCTGTCCGTTCGCTGTCCAGAGGTAGATTGGCATTCATAGCCTGCAGCAGATGTGATTCTACAACTGCCATTGGCAAGGTGCGAGCTTCAGTTACCTGACTCTGTGCGAGCATACAAATAGAGATGCCATTAAAAAAAGGAAGTAGTCACATTAACTATGCGTACAAACAACTGAATTTGTTCCTGTGTCAAGTTTAAATGTCAAAAGCAGCAACAGAACAACTGTAGTCAGTCCTATGACAAACGTGAATCAATGTAAAGCATTTGTTTTGCTATTAAGTGTGACATCATAAACATGGATTCTTATGGACACAGATTTTTATGCGTTCAGCTGTATAAAAAAAAACTCAGGTCAAAAAAAGGAAGTGTTTCTGCATTCGGTATCTCAGGCATGAGACTTTACCATGCTTTTCCCCTCCGTCTGAAACAGTCTGTAGGTTACCGCAGCACTATCAGATAACGGCAGTGTTGAACTTCTATCCTGCTGTTTACAATCTGACTGTTCAGAACAGGACGTTGTAGAGATGGAGGTGTCGGCTTCCTGAAATACAGGTTAACAAAAGTCATTTTAAGACTTATGGAGGGATATCCTTTGAGAATTGGGTGAATTTTACCTGCAGACCATGTGTTATGCAGAACTCTGTGACTGTTTCAAGCAACGGTGCCAACATGATTGCTTTGGCTTCTGACACACCATCCACCATCTTCAATTTGGCAATTGTGCAGGGCCTGTCCCACGCATACACACATACAAAATAAGCAGTTAACTCTGGCTTCTGTCTGCTAACGAGCTAAGATCTACAAATCTCCCACACAACATTTAGTCATCATAACTGGTTCAGTCTTTATTTAGGGAAAAATACATTTACAGCATTTGATGGACACCTTGATGTGAATGCCTCCACTGTCCATCATACATTACATGATGTACTCCCTAGCCACTTTATTAGCAATACTGCATTTATTAGAAACTTTTGGAGTAGGGGTGGAACCGAGGGTTATACACATTTATTAAGTTATAATGCTTTAAGAACAAATCACATATATTGTGCCAAGGCAACAAATTTGAAAATTCTGTGAACATAACTGAGTCAGGGCGGCACGGTGGCTTAGTGGTTAGCACGTTCGCCTCTCAGCGCTAGGGATTCCTGGTTCGAATCCCCATCTGGGTGGAGTTTCCATGTTCTCCCCGTGTCTGCGTGGGTTTCCTCCGGGTTCTCTGGTTTCCTCCCACAGTCCAAAAACATGGATCAAGTCAATTGAATTCTCAAAATTGCCCCATATAGAGTGTGTTTGTGTGAGTGAGTGTGTGCCCAGCGATGGATTGGCGCCCTGTCCTGGGTCTATCTGCCCAGCGCCCGAGACGTTCTCCCCTGGATGGGCATGGGGAACCCCACCGCGACCCTGATAGAGGATAAAGCGGGAGATAATGAATGAAATGAATGAATGAATGAATAACTGAGTCACAAGATATCTTCATTCATTGTCTCCTGCTTTATCCTCTAGTAGGGTCGCGGTGGGGTTCCCCATGCCCTTCCAGGGGAGAAAGTTTTGGGCGCTGGGCAGATAGACAGGGTGCCAATCCATCGCTGGGCACACACTCACTCACACACACACACTCTATATGGGGCAATTTGGAGAATTCAATTGACTTGATCCATGTTTTTGGACTGTGGGAGGAAACCGGAGAACCCGGCGGAAACCCACGCGGACACGGGGAGAACATGGAAACTCCACCCAGATGGGGATTCGAACCGGGAATCCCTAGCGCTGAGAGGAGAACATGCTAACCACTAAGCCACCATGCTGCTCATAAGATATTATTTATAGAATTAATTTTTAATAGTTATAAAGTGATTTATTTTGCCTACAGTGCTTCACACACAGAGGAATCGATCCTTCACATTCAACCCATCAATGCAGTGAAACACACACATATACACACACCGAGTAAAGTGAGCACATGTGCCCAGAGCAGTGGGCAGCCCTGTAAACGGTGCGTGAGGAGCAAAGGGGTTAGATGCCTTGCCTAAGGGCACTTCAGCCATAGTATTTGGTGGGAATCGAACCAGGGACCTGCAAGGATGGTTCCTTAATCACAAGCCTACAACTAATAGTTCAACTCATTATTAAAGCCAATTTTAATTCTGTTGTGCTGTTTTATAAGATCCTCTGATCATTTCTAGTTCCATAGCAGAATTAAATCACTGTACCTCAACTTGGCCATGTCCAGAAGGATTTTGTTGGTAGCCAGTATGGCAGGAGGGATGTCCTTCATGTTGGCTAGTTTCTGCCTCTCTGTAACCAGTTTGCTGTAAAGTTCACCCTTTAACAGATCACAAGAATTTAGAAAAGAGAAGAAGATTTTTTAAATAGCAAGCATCAGAATGAACTGACAAATATACATTTATAGCATTCACACAAACACAAATATCAAAGCATACAAATATAATTTAGCCTTTACATAAATATGGAATTTCTTTACATATATATTCTAACTAGACATCTCTGACATTAGACATTTCCATTCTTTAGATATATTTTTGTTTGATTGGGAACGATTACCAATTACGTCTTTGATTATACACATTTAATGCAATGTTCATGAAGTTAAATGTTCATTACCTACTCTTATTCACACCTCTTGTTTTTTTTTGTTTTTTTTTTACAGTATATGCATCAAATATTACATATTGAAAAATACCAATATCAGAATTAATGCTGCCTTAAGTTTAAACCTTAATTTAAAACTACAGACAACATACAGCTTTGTATAAAATATTTAAGAATGTTTCAGACAGCAAAAAAAAGTTGATTTACCTGTAACTTTGTTTCTCTGGCTGAAACCACAGGAGGTTGGGATTTGGCCGCTGGACTTAGAGATGGACTAGGAGTTACTCTAAGTACCAACAATGACATGAATTGTTTAATTAAATACTTCAATATATACCTTAAACCTCAAATGTATAACTATATGAACAGATGTAAATGTACTATACCTAAAATATGACAAAGTCTTGACAACTTTATTGGCATCTAATTGAGACCTAAGACCTGTTCGCTGAAACAAAGAGAAATGATCTGCTTAATTTGACATAAAACAAAATGAATAACCAAGCAAAACTTAATCGTAAAAGTTGACACCAACCTGTGATGTGCTTAGTGGAGATTGAATTTGAACAGAAGCAGCAGATTGAGTAGCAGCAGCCACGGTCCGACTTAAAAAAATATAAATAACAAAAACTTAAAGGTGCATATCTGCTGTTACATCAAAGGGCAGAAAACAGCATTATGTGCTTGAGCAGAGTACACTACAAATTATTATTATCATTATTATTAAATTCTATAATATTATAATATCGTCTTCTGTTTAATCCTCCACTGGGGGGGGCTCCCCATGTCCATCCAGGGGAGAATGTTTCGAGTGCTCGGCAGATACAGGGCACCAATCCATCACTGGGTACGAACTCATTCACACTAACACAGACCCAAACACACAGCAACCACTTCACCTTAAAAGCACGTTATTGGACTGAAGGAGAAAACTCACGTGGACCAATGGAGACCACGTAGACAAAGGGAGACCACATACTCCACCTAGATCCAAAGTGCCGAGAAGCAGACGTGCTAACCACTACGCCACTGTGCCACCCGCAATAATATTTAAGTTTTTATTAATTTAGACTAAACCAGGGCGGCACGGTGGCTTAGTGGTTAGCATGTCCACCTCTCAGTACTAGGGATTCCCGGTTCGAATCCCAATCAGGGTGGAGTTCACATGTTTTCCCCGTGTCTGCGTGGGTTTTCTCCGTGTTTGTTCCCACAGTCCAAAAACATGGATCCAGGTCAACTGAATTCTCCAAATTGCCCCATATAGTGTGTTTGTGTGAGTGAGTGTGTGTCCAGGAATAGATTGGCGCCCTGTCCTGGGTGTATCTGCCCAGCGCCTGAAACGTTCTCCCCTGGATGGGCATGGGGAACCCCCCCACGACCCTAATAGAGGATAAAGTGGAAGATAATGGATGGATGGATAGTCTACACCACAAATTTAATGGGTTCAGATGCATAAGATGTGACAGGATGACATTCAGTAGTTTGTCACATTTAGTAATTTATAGAACATGTGGCAAATTTATAGTTTGGCCAATTACCTTATGATATTCTCAACAGGACATATTAAAAATAACTAGATTTGTATTTCCTGAAGGAACTACAGAGAGGGCTTGAAATGCTGGTGCCATGAAGGGGTTAAGATGCTGAGAAGATGGCAGTTGCCCTGATGCTCCAGAGCTGTGTGAACTGTGTGAGCTGAAATATACAGCAGACTTTGCTGATGATGTCACTTGGTCCCGCCCCCTAATCCTGATTGGATGTTGGGTATGTGAGTGTCTATTAATATTCGCTTCTCTATAAAAAAAAACCGATTTCCCGCCTATTTCCACACTACAAACAAATGCTTATAACTCAGAAAATCTTTCACCTATCGTTCCAGCAAAGACAACGTTATAAAGAGGACCACTTGGGGATAATATTTCTGTAAAATAATCTGTATTGAGTTATAAATGATCGAGTTATGACAAGTTGAAAATGAGGAAAAGGAGACAAAAAAATGAAGATTGGAGTCTATAGAGCAGTTTCAGTCTCTCACGCCAAACAAACCCTCATAACTCAAAAACTAAAACTTTAAGCATTATGAACTTTTGTCATGTTAGAAAGGACAAAAATCCCTACCATTTAAAAGTAAAATTTGTGTCAAGGTAAAAGTATAAAGATTTTAAGATTTTACAGAGGTTTGTTCAGAGAAAACTGAATTACCTGAAAGTTACACAGTTACACCCACTCTAGAGTCTCCCATAGAAATGAATGTATTGATATTCAAAATGTAATAAAAAGTAAAGGAAAAGTGTAATCTGTATGTAAATTTGCATTTGTATAGAAAGTTACCCTGGGTCCAAGCCTCTGGATTGGGTTCATAGCTGTGGCTAAAAGAATTGTAAAGTTACGGCAGAAAATCGGCCCCATTCATTTCCTATAGAGATTTTTTTCCATTAAAACTTAAATTCATTAAAAACTATAAATGTCACAAACTTCAAAAATACATAGCACAGGTAGCGACCTCATTACCTACATAATGGAGTCTATACATTTACCCAGTCTGTACAATTACCCAATGAACACATCGTTGTCCATGTTATTGTTGTTTAGACCGTTAACTAGTGGTAATAAATGGTATGTATGACGTTGGTGTGATTTATTAAAATTTTTTTTTTTTTAAACTATTTATAGAAAAAAGACGCCTGGCAACAACTGAGTGTTTCTAAAAGCACTTGACAAGATGGCACTCGGAAGCAGCCAATATCAGGTAGCACAGAGAGGCAGAAGTATACAGAGCTGCGTGGGAGAGGTACAAGTACACATACAGGAAAACAAGCCAGGAAGTTCCCACACATTTTAAATGGTGTATCCTGAGTCAAAGCCAAATGCCCACACGTAATTTCATGTCTTCTTGTTGCATTCAGCAGCAATTCATGCTCTGATGTGCAGCAACAGCTGTCTTTTTTCACATACATGCATCATTTTAAATGATATCAAAGCCAAAGGAAAGAAGGCAGTCTTGTGTCTTGCCCATTACATACCATCATATAAGCAAAGCTTTTTCTACAGGCAGCACAACATATAAGCAAAGCTTTATATAAATAATATATATAGATATACACACACATTATTATATTACATAAAAATAACAATATGCAAACAAATAATGTGTGCATTTTGGTAATACATACCTAGATATATGCTTTATGTATATTTATTCATTTTGTATATATATATATATTCATACACACACACACACACACACACACACACACATACACACTTATATAAATGCATATATATACACACACACACACACACACACCCCTCAAGGAAAAGCTGAATTTATTAAAGACATGTGTCCTGATTTAATTCACATAAATGCAGTTTTTCTGTGTAGTAAGATATAATTTTTATAACAGTATGCTGGTGTTATACTGCTCACTTCTTTACATTACAAATTTTTTTAACTTGCTACATTTATCTGCAGGTTCTCTGCACGTCATGCATCAGTACCTCCCACTCTGTGTGCTAAAAAGCCTCAGAACCACAAGATGCTCTCTAGAGATTAATTACAGTTACCATGTGATGGTAAAGATCACTCATGTTCTAAGAACAGAAATACAGTCATGCCATAAACGGGTTCTAATGAAAACCTAGAAATAAATTTATCTGCACAATAGTTAGCTCTGACCTCACAGTATGATTGACAACAGTTGTCACAGTGATGATGTGACAAGATAACATCATTCACACCCTAACTGTAGCTCTCTGCTGATGTGCTGCTTGTGATTAAACATAACATACTGCATGGGTTCGAAGCAAATCTGACGAATCTTACTTGTTTCATCGCACCGTCCGTTAAAAGCATTCAAGATGAAAAAGGAATAATAATATAAACACGTTATTATAACATTGTTTTATTAAAATTCCTTAACTGCCTTTGAATCAAAGCTGAACGCTGTTGTGCCGCTGTTTTACTGCACGGTTATAATTCAAGATTCAAAGACTGAATCACTAAAGATTATTATTATCAATATCTAACTTCCATCATAACATCAGCACTGTGATGCGTAGTCTTAACGATGTCACAAGACACAAACCATATTAAAACTGTCTGGTGTAGTATGTCTATAATATCATAAACAGACTCACCAGGAAACTATTAATGTCATATAGACTAACAAGATAAATAACAAATAAATGTTAATCTACTATGGTTCATTATTTGTCAAATGTCTATTATCTGTCTTGTGCCTGTGGCTAAATCAAAGCCGTAAAGTTAGGACTTTATAGTTTTACATTTTACATGCTGTAGTGCATCTGTTTTCTTTTTTTGTTCGTCCCCTGTTGATGTACATAACCAATAAAATGGGAAAAATGCAATCTTAATGAATTTGAGTATGGCATTGAGTGTGGCATCATCCATCCATCCATCATCTTCTGCTTTATCCTCCTATTAGGGTCACTGGGGGGGTTCTCCATGCCCATCCAGGGGAGAACATCTCGGGCGCTAGGCAGATACACCCAGGACAGGGCGCCAATCTATCGCAGGGCACACATTCACTCACTCAGACACACTTTATACAGGACAATTTGGAGAATTCAATTGACTTGATCTATGTTTTTGGACTGTGGGAGGAAACCGGAGAACCCGGAGGAAACCCACGCAGACACAGGGAGAACATGGAAACTTGGAAACCACCCAGATTGGGATTCGAACCGGGAATCCCTAGCGCTGAGAGGCGAACGTGCTAACCACTAAGCCAGTGTGCCCAGACAGGCAACATGTATCCAGGAATTTTTATACACTGTCTGCAGCGATTACTTTGCAAAACATTCAGTTTTATGATTAAAAGTTTACTGCTGATGAGTGATGAACATGGTCAAGTACAAAAAGGAACAAAGACTGGCTGTGGTTGGAAAGCTATGGTAAGTGATAACCACACTGTGGACAGAACAACTGCTATTCAGAAAAGCGGCACATGCAAATGAACACCATGACACCTTTTTGAGAGTAAAGACAGACCTAATTCAGTACAAGCTTCTTGTTCCCTATCACTCACTGAGTTTAGATAGCAAATCACAAAAAAGCAAGACAGCAGGACAGACAGACTGATCAAGGAATCACAGGATATTTACACTCACCTTGGTGCAAAAACTTTTAGATACAGCTCTTTGTTAGGCTGAAGAAGGAGGGTTCTGTGTTTCTCATCCTTAGCGTTGTTAAACCATGTTTTGCCCTGTGGAAGCAAATGTGGACACAACAGGGCAATTTATTTAAAAGCGGGATTTAAATCACGGGAAAGAGGTGTTGTTGGGCACAATGCGAAGCGGAGTACAGTTACCCCTCTTTCATGAGATTGTTCACCATAATGCTCTGGTGCCTTATTGCTTTCATCAAACAGTTACAAACACACTATAATAAAAAAAAACAAGGTTGATTTTATAAATTTGTATATAGAAAACAAAAATAAGAAACTAGTCTGTTTTTTAAAGTGAACACTGATCGCTGAGTAAGAGGATTCCGGTTTTGCCAAAAAAAAAAAAGTGCCATCTAGTGGCCATATTACATACAGAACACAATTTATAAAAAACAGTCACAATAGGCTTAGTGCTCATCGGGAATCGGAATGTTTAGGCTGATCTGTATTTTATGATTTATTATAATCACACGGGAGTGAGTGTGTGCCCAGCGATGGATTGGCACCCTGTCCTGGGTCTATCTGCCCAGCGCCCGAGACGTTCTCCCCTGGATGGGCATGGGGAACCCCACCGCGACCCTAATAGAGGATAAAGCGGGAGATTATGCATGAATGAATGAGTTATATATCACACGGGAAGCTCGTGGCTTAGTGGTTAGCACTTTCGCCTCGTTCTCAGTACTTGGTTCTCAGTACTTGGTTCTAATCCCAATCTGGGTGGAGTTTCCATGTTCTCCCCGTGTCCATGTGGGTTTCCTCCGGGTTCTCCGGTTTGCTCCCACAGTCCAAAAACATGGATCAAGGTCAAGTGAATTCTCCAAATTGCCCCATATAGAGTGTGTTTGTGTGAGTGAGTGTGTGCCCAGTGATAGATTGTGCCCTGTCCTGGGAAACGTTCTCCCCTGGATGGGGATGGGGAACCCCCCCCCGCCCCTAGTAGAGGATAAAGCGGAAGATAATGGATGGATGTATATCACACATTGATAGGAATGTGAAGCGGTCAGAGGTGTATATATTGTCAATAATGTCACGGCTGGACCAAAAGCTCAGCCAATCAGATTTAAGGAATGGAACTACCATTTATATAGTATTACCATATAAAGCAGGTGACAATTATTTACTTAAAATCTTTAAAACTTTAAATCCTACCTTGGGAGTGAGTTTACAGAGTGTAGAGAACTTGTTAAAGCCACTGGTCTCTGTTAGATACTTCTCACTGAGAAGCTCACGGCTCAGAGCCCTCCACCAAACCTCAGACACACTTCTGCCTGCACCAAATAAAGGATGTTTCCGAAAGCGTTCAGGAACTCTCTGAGCAGTCTGGAACAAAAACACTTAATCGTCAATGGAGACAGACATGATGCACATGTCAGATAGGAATAAAATACAGCTATAAAAGACTTGTTGGTTGTGGGAAGCCTACCGAACCACGCAGTAACAGGATGGGAGCGGTGATGCCAAATTTCTCCCCCATTGCACTTACTGCTCCCATTAGCTGGTATGCACATATCCCAAAGTCCTGGAGAGCTTGCTCAGAAATTCCTTGGCTAGGGCTCATAAAAGACCTGAAGAATAAAGAATCCTGATCAACCAAATAATATAGTGCATTGTTAATTTCAACCTACATATACCTTTCTTATTTAATATCACTTGCATAATTGAATAACCCTTAATAAAGCAAAAAAGTGTGAGAGGGCATGCATTACCATGAATAAATCATGGAAAAGAAGTGTTGTAAAGCACAGTGTGAAGCAGCATCCCTGTTACACCTCTTTTACGTGATTATTTACAATAATGGACAACCTCGAGTGTCTTATTACTTTTATATAAATGGTTATATAAAAACACTGCAATAAAAAACAATGCCTGTTTACATAAATGTGTTTATTGAAAACAAAATCGTTAATAAACTGGTCTTTGGCAATCTAATCTAGTCCAGTTTTTAAAGAGAATACTGATTGCTGAGTAACAGGATTGCATTTTCTCTAACAACCATCAGCTGCCATTGAGTGTCCACATTCATTCATTCATTATATTCCGCTTTATACTCCATTAGGGTCGCGGGGGGGGGGTTCCCCATGCCCATCCAGGGGAGAATGTCTCAGGCGCTGGGCAGATAGACCCAGGACAGGGTGCCAATCCATCACTGGGCACACACTCACTCACACAGACACACTTTATATGGGGCAATTTTGAGAATTCAATTGACTCGATCCATGTTTTTGGACTGTGGGACGAAACCGGAGAACCCGGAGGAAACCCACGCAGACACGGGGAGAACATGGAAACTCCACCTAGATTGGGATTCGAACCGGGAATCCCTAGCGCTGAGAGGCGAACGTGCTAACCACTAAGCCACCGTGCCGCCAGTGTCCACATTATTCATTCATATTATTCACAATTCATAAACAGTCGCAACAGGCTTAGTGCTCATCAGGAATCGGCTCGCTGTTTATATTAGTTTGTTTTTGAATTTATGATACATGATTTAAAATAATGTATTGCATTGATATGAATGTGAAGCGCTTATTTGTGTGTTTTATTGTCAGTAATGTCACAGCTGGATAAACCAATCGGATTGGAGGACCTAAAATATCAGTTTTATATTCTTATTATTTAGGTTACACAACTTAAATAATATTCTGATTGCATAAACTGGTGAGGGTTTTGGAAAACCAGGGCAAAAAACAATGTTTGGCTTACAGACATGTTACTTAATTCTGGTGATTAATAATTGATCAATAACCAATTATTAACTTGATTCTTAATAATTGTTTACGGGTAATTCTGATATTTAATTGGTCTACAAACCAATGAATCACCATATATTGAGGTTTTTGCTGCCCCCATATAAATCATCAACATATGCAGCTCATTAATGACCCATTATTGAAGAAATGTAGTGCAATGCAGTGGAAAATCTACTTATAATGATTTATTTAAAATGATACAAACTGCAGCGAAAATGGCACTGACATCAACTGTTAATTAAACATAAGAAGATTACTAAAATTTAAAAACAACAAGCCAGAGCAGTATGTTTGTTTGATTTTATGAGTAAAAATGTGCTTCCACACATACCCAAGAACACTCTTTACAAGTCAGAGTAAAGCAAATAGCCTTATTATGATTTCATTGTACTTCCATTATTGCAAACATAGATGCAATATACAATAACTACCATACATACCCAGATATGCAGTTGTCACAACACTTGTTGGTTCCCATTATACCTGAAGTGACTTTTCTGAGCTGCTTATCCTCAAAATGTGAGAGAATCAATCTGTAAACATCACAATTATGGATTTATTTTTAACAGCATTATCAGTTATATTAATCAATCCTGCAGGCTTAATTAATTATTAATTATTAACATGCAATATATTGTGAAGAACATGTACCTATAGCTAAAATAAAACATTTTATTTTTTTAAATGTTTTTGTTCAGTGTAAAGTTTAATATGCAATGATAATAAAGCATTCGAGTCTACTCCATTTTATTTTATCTAAAATTGTTGTGTGGCTACAGTTTTCCTCACACTTCCTCACTTTCCTTATTAACAAATTGTAAATATATACAGTACAGCATGACAAATCATCGTGCTACCATGATAAACAACTTCACATCTGCTTGGGAGCATTCTGGAAAAGCACCGTCATTTAACACTGCAGCAAGAAATGCAAAGTGAAACTTTATTATGCAAAGAGAAATCTATATACAAATTTTTCTCAGAAATGCTGATGAGATTTCTGGGCATGAAGTCATCTAAGATGGCACGGAAAACATGTGTGGAAAGAATCCAGGAGGCTAAATTCCATGTACTAAAGAATAATTAGCATCCAGACTGCTACGTACAGCAAATGTGCAACTTTAGTAGCTGAAGACTTGTAAACAGCAAAAATCCAACTTTGAATGTCTTTAATTCCTTAAAAATAATAATTGTAATTTTAAATAGTGGACAACAACTTTCTATATAAATCAAATGTCTAAATGCTTTATATCATTTAGTCTTTATATTAATTAAAATTAAGTTTATAATTCAACATAAAAAATACCGAAGCTTCTCTTAACAATAAATGTCTCTTTAATAATGCTGTGTAATATATATATATATATATATATATATATATATATATATATATATATATATATATATATATATATATATATAAATTTCCACTGAGATGAAGGTAAAAAAAAAACCGCTGGTGGATGTTTTGTAATGTGACACTATTTTTTTTACAAAATAATTTTTTTAACAAAAATAAAGTTTTTATGCGATTGCATGCTTCATAGCATGCAGATTGTTTAAGTTGCAATTTGTGGGAATTTATTTTAAGTAAATACATTTTAGATGAGTTCTAATTATCACAGAGAGGGAATAGAAAAGAAGAATTCAAGTATCATCAGGTCACTATTAAAAAAAAATCCAACATGAGATAAATAAAAACATGACTCTGTCCACCCAACCTATTTGCATATGAAAATGTGTAAGAAAATGACCTGCTACACAGTCTACCTACTTCCTTCTGCACTTAGTGGAATTCAAATATTTCTCCATCTTGGCCATCATTTCCATCTTGTAGCCTCTGAATCGTTCGCTCTTTATCTGGTTAAGAAGAAACCTGTGGCAGTGTAGACACAAACATTTCAAGTCTTTTATTACATCAGGCTACAGCTGACGATGATTACACACACCGATCATGCTGTTCAATATCTGCTGTCGAGCAGGAAACTGAAAGTAATATTTAAATAAAAAAAAAAAACATGAATCAACAAAACAATACAATAATTCACCTGTTGAGTGCCATATCGCTGGTGGTCCATAATACGTGGCATGCACTTGGAAGGCCATCTCTACCTGCCCGTCCAATCTCCTGGTAATAAGACTCCATTTCTTTGGGTGCACCGTAATGAATGACCTTTCTAATGTCTGGCTTATTAATGCCCATCCCGAAGGCTACAGTAGCAACTACGCACTGCAGACAACACAAAAATTGTAAAATTATATATATATATATATATATATATATATATATATATATATATATATATATATATATATATATATATAAACTTTTTTTATGATGATGATGCACACTAACGTACAGATGCACAGCACAGCACTCGTTCGCTCCATCACACTTCTGTCAAAGTCACTCTATTTGATCTATTGGTCTTTTGATATTGTAAAATATGTTCAAGGACTGACACTGCATAACTACTGTGGGTGTTTTGCTTTATTCCCATCAACCACTATATTATTTATTTATAATACAATATAATATAATATTTATAATACAGGTTAGTAGCCTCAGATAATAATATCGCTCACTGGAAAGAAGATGAGGAATTTCATGTGGTTTGGGCTGTGGCATGATTGTTGGTGCCAGATGGATGCTTACTGTATATGCTCTTCTGGTATGATTCAATATTACTTATTATAGAATTATATCAGTCTTTGCTTTCTAGCTTGTTCAATAAGAACACAGTGACAGAAAGCACAAACTTTCAGGCAGTTTAATAAATATAAATATATCCATATAAAAAATAAAAATAAGGAAACAAATAAAATTGAAAAAAGAAATAACAAGGGTGGCACAGTTTTTTAGTTGTCAGCATGTCTGCCTCTCACCACCAGGGATCCAGGTTCAAATCCCAATCTGATTGGAGTTTCCTTCCACAGTCCACAAACATGGATTTAAGGTAAATTGGCTGCTCTAAATTGTGTGTGTGTGTGTGTGTGTAAGTACCCAGCAATAGTTTGCATAAAAATTCAACAGTTTCTGGATTTATTATTTTAGGATTATAAATCCTTATTTCTTAAAACAGTTCATTTTGTTCACTATTTAAAAAAAAAATTTGCACCTGAATTTCGTCCCTCATAAACTGGTACTGTGTCTCCTTTCTTTTCTTGATGCTAAGGCCGGCGTGATACACACCACACCGGATGCCAAGCTTATGCAAAGAGGCAGTTGTACGTTCTGCTTCCTTTTTCGATGGGCAGTACACAATAGCCGATCCTTCAAGCTCATAATCACCCCTAAAATAATATTTCCATAAAAAAAGCAATCAACAAAACCAAAATCCTTTACAGATTAAAGCAATAAGTGTTACATACACAGCTGTTATACTGTTATACAGCTGTTTGACTTCATTTTAACAATATGTTTATTTTATTTGGTTTTAACATGACAATGCCACTCATTTAACTGCTTTCTGAGCACCCATTATTAAATTACTACTAAAGTATTAACAATTAAAAAGGCATGCTGCCACAAACCCGCTTGTTTTCACCAGGAAAGCCTTGAAATCTTTGAGGATGTCCCCAGATTTGCGGTTCACGTCAAGATAAAGGTTGGGCCGGTCGAAAGTGGTACACGTGACGAGCGGATTTACCAGGTGGAGGCTCTTCACTATGTCGTCTCGAATAGATGGGCTTGCAGTGGCTGTGAGAGCCACAATAGGAACCTTAATAATAAAATAATGAACATTAACAATGTTATTTGTACTAAAGTAAAATGTAATATTGCAAAAACAATAACTTACATCAGGGATATTTCGTTTTAATCTTCCAAGGTCCCGGTAGGCACTTCTAAAGTCATGTCCCCACTGTGAGATACAATGGGCTTCATCCACTGCGATTAGAGAGATTCCTAAAACACACAAGACTTTTGTAGTAATACTTTTGTAGCTAAAAGAAAATCCATCATGAAGTAAACTGTAGATTTATAGTTCTTCTGTATTGGGTAAGACTTCATGACAAGGTAAATACAGTCTAATAATACTATACTTGTCATTTCAAACATATGGCCTTGTTATCAGAGACAGAGTAGCTTCCACATTTTGCTACAAACATTCATAAAATTATTTAGGAACATTGTGTACAGGATTTGATCTTGCTGTTGCAACAAATGAGATATTATAGCTAATTATAAAAATGTTCCAAAGGACTGCGATCTGGAACTACAAAGGCAGGGATACAAGGAACTCACCTGTAACTATACGTATATAGATACGTATAAGGTATACTATACATATAGATGTTGTTTGACCTACCCTACCCTTTTCTTAAACATGTATTTTTGGTAATATTTTACTTACCAATTGATTTATTCAAATCTTTAAGCAGGGGTATATTTACTGAGCAGAATTCTGGTGTCATGTAAACAACTCTGTACTGCCCCCTAAAGGTAAATGACAAAAGCTACGTTATTACTGCAAAAATTAAACTAGGTCATAAGCAGTTACGCAGGGTTTTACTCTCAGTTGGTTCACCTACTTTAATAAACCCTCAAATACATCGTTGGTCTGCGCAGATCCAAGGAAACACGCGGGAATGTTTGACATCCTGGAACAAACAAACAGATGAATTACTTTAAATCAGCGCATTTAATAATTCCGCATGCAACCCATAAGCAAATGAAGTTTTAAAATGAGCACTTGCCATTTGACACAGTGAGTGATTTTAAGTTAATATGTAAACAAATGAGACTTATTTACTGCCAAATGTCCCTCATACACTCCAAGGGTTTGGTCACAACACTGGCCCAGCACTGCAGCAAGGAAAAGTTTATCCTGATTTTAAAAAAAATGAAATGTACTATCGGTATCGGTGGGGTACAATTAGATATTAAACTGGGAATAGTGCTATAATTCATCACCAATGCTGGAATGTGTTTTAAATCAATAAGCAGTCTGACTGCTGAGATCTGTTCAGTTTTACTCACTGGAGATGCAACACCTGGTCTTCCATCAAAGCAATCAGAGGGCAGATCACCACACTAAGCTTCTTACAAAACACTGGAGGAAACTGGAAACACAAGCTCTTTCCATATCCTGAACAACAAGGAACAATCTATGATCATCTTTTTTAATTCAGTCCAATAAATCTGTTCTAAAACCAACAGAACAAACAGAAAAATAAATTGTGGTGAATTCAAAACATTTTTCCCTATAGTAAAAGTAATGCAATGACTGTTCCACAAAATTATTGGTGTGAGTATTGAGTGTACTCCATATTGTAATAATGGGATGTCCATCATTTGTGCAATACAATTGCATGTAGTATAAATGTCTATTGATGACTTCAATGAACTATAGATTTTTAGATTCACACTGACCACTGAGCTACCACACCCATGCTAAGTCAGATATCACAATAATTAACATCTAATATCTTTAGATTAATAAAGATAAATCACAGCTCTGTTAAGATTTATCTGTGCTGAATAAATTACAGGTTATCTATATTGAAAGGTCAACACTATGAGGCGATAATCTTGCTTATAGATTTACATTGTAAATACCTTAAAACTGTTTACTAATTATACTCCAGACTCCTCACTTATAAAAGAAAAAATTCTCACCAGTTGCCATGACAACAAGGTTATCCCTCCTCTGCTCAAGCACAGTGAAAATCACTTTCCATTGAACCCTGCAGATGCATGTCATACACTTATTAATCAATAAGGCTGAATTAGAATTTATACATTTTTATACCATGTAATATCTATCGTAGTCAATAAGATTTTAAACAAAAAAAACCTTAATTTGGAGCTTGGATAAGCATTCCAGTACAATGAATACGTACTATATGTACTACGCAAATAATGAATACGTACGGTTTGAAACTGTGATGTCCAAAATATGTTTTCAGGCAGCTAATGTGCTCAGGACCTGGTTGAGGAAAACTTGAATCTAAATAAGAAAAAAAAGACATTGTGAAAAGGTAAATAAGAGAGATCAATGTTGACTATTAGAGTACATGCTCCCAGAGTGCTGTGTTCAGCATGACAACTGTAAACCAACCTTTAACTAGTTATCTAAAGGGTTAATGTTTCGGGCCCTGGGCAGATACACCCAGGACAGGGCGCCAATCTATCGCTGGGCATACACTCATTTACACAGACACAAAAACACACTCTATATGGGGCAATTTTGGTAATTCAATTAACCTTAGTCCATGTTTTTGGACTGTGGATTACGATTGGGATAGATTGGGATTAGAACTGGGAATCCCTAGTGCTGAGCGGCCAAAATGCTAACCACTAAGCCACTATGCCGCCCTCGAGCTCAACATGTCACATCTATTTTATAAATGTTTATAAATAAAGGTGCAATTTCTTCTATCAAATTAAAATAAAAATGCTTATTTGGAAACACAGTATCTCTGCAGAGAATCAGCTTACCATCTTGAGAACGCAGCAAAGCCATGTGAGAAAATGTGTTTCCAGTAATAAGGTGACATGTATAAAAATAAAACTTGTAGACATTAAAAATATTTGAAATGTACTTAGGATTTAAGTCGTTCAGTTCTTATTCAGTATCAAAAATGTTGCTTACTTTGCAAACCATACTATTTATTCCCCTCATAATGAGATGAACTGTAGTCAGAGAATGACCTAGTCAGCATTAGCGAACATAACTGTCTGGTGCATTAGCTAATACGTTTCTAATTTATCCACCTTAAAAAATATATATTTTTTTATACTAATAGTTAAGTGTTTTTAAAGGGTAAGACAATATTAAAATGAAACTGAGAAAAATAAACTATATTTTAAAAGTTGTGTATATAAAAATGTACAAAGTTTAATATTATTTTTTGTGAGTTCAGTTGTGTCCAGTTCAGTTGTGTTTGCCCCTGGGATACCCTGTAGTCCACTTTACACTGATTCATGTAGTTTTATGGTGATGTTTTTTATGAGGTGGGTCACTAAGTCATTCCTTAAACATTGTTTACAGACTATATAATCAAGGGGGTGATTAGTATCTCCAATATGTCCTTCAGCATGTCTTTGGAATGCAGGAGAGAACAAGAGAACCTGAAAAATACCCACTAAGGTACAGGGAGGACATGCAGACTGCACATTTTTGTTCACCCCATATATATGAATGCATAACATAAAACTGGACTAATATGATTCACAGGTTGGAATAACAGGGTACCTTATAAACATAATAAAAATCAGGTAAAAGATATGAAAATAGCTATGAACCATAAAACCATATAAATATACTTACCAAATCCTTCAGCTTCCTCCTCTTCAACAACTTCCTCTTCTTCATCAGCATTGACCTGGGTGTTACTATTATTCAGTTTCTCCATTTCGTCAGCACACTGGTAATGGATAAAGTATTATAACGGCATAAAACTGTCAAGTGCTAAATTTAGTTAGATACATTTGAAAACATTTCATTTCTCTTTTTTAATAATAATAGTAATGATAATAATAATTTTCTTCAAACATCTGACCAAAAGGATTTATCATTTATTTTGTATATTTAAGTTAAATAGTCAGGATTATGAATTTAAGTTTTATAGTTATTACTCCAAAGTAAAATGTTGTATTGATGACTTTTTGTGTCCGTTTTACAAATGTCTGCTCTAGCTACAGTTTATCAGTGGAAAGGGGGAGAAGGATGGTTGACTTTTATATAGTATTTTAATTATGTAAATATACATCTAGATTTAAATAGTTGTATAAAAATAATCCTAATTTCTAGTTGTTTCACCCAAAACATTCATGGGTTTGTATTATAAACAAGAACGGTAAAAAAAAAAAACATTTGGTTTGTGAACATGTTTTTCTGGTTTTATAAATTACCCAAAGTAAATAATGTGCTGGGGCCAAGCCGGATACTCCTGTACCAGCAAAGTGTGAACAATACAGAAGCGCAACAAAAAAAGGTCCATTTAAGATGGAAAAAGAATCAAAAACTCTTCAAATTAGCAATTCTGGGCAACTTTATCTTAAACGGTGTCATTTAAAATGGAGGTGTGTCAGGTGTGTTACATTAAAGTTGACGAATGATGTTATGTGTACAACGCAAAACACAATGAAATCAAACAGGGATTTATTTACCTGAATCATTTCATTATCAAGCTCATCATCATTTTCAAGTTCAAAGGACTGCTCTCTGGAAGCATTTTTCCCGACTTCCTCCTAAATAAGAAGCAAACATTGTGCAAAAATAAATAAAATAAATAGCCATAACATCATCATAAACACACAATATGAATCAAAATACTGTGAATGCAACAAAATAAAAGTTTTCGGCCAAAACTGAACAAAGCCAAACATCTGGCTAAAAGCCAAATACCAAACATGGTTTTTCATGCCACTTTTTCCTACCAATGGATGAATAAAAGATGTTATGTAAAAATTCAAATTAATTAATTAATTAAAAAACTGCAATTTTTAAATATTTATTGCATACTAACATATTTTTCAGTGAATTTTGTCATGCTCCAAAATGTCAATAACCTAAAAAAGCAAGTATATTATTTTCTTCTTAATTAACCCATTAGTTGTGCCTAACTGTTAAAAGAATGGAACATACATCAAAACAGATGACTTTTTGAGCATTTTAGGGCCTCATTCTGTACCGGTTGAAATTTCATCACATTGTTATAAAACTAGATTTATGTTTCTTTGAGGAAGCTGTGGGAGCAGCAGTGAGAGGAAAAGGAGAGGTATACAGTGATGATATACAGTGAGGATATACAGTGAGGTACAGTATATACATAGATATATTGGCAGGATCTCTGTGACTCAGAGCAAAAAGACGGAGTCATCGCTGATGGACTTTAATTATATCTCTACAAAATAACTAAAATCATCATAAATCACACACTCAGCTCTGAAAAAGTGAGAAAAAAAGTACCTCAAAAGCCAAAATCGATTGCTCCTCCTTCTCCTCCTGCATTGCCTGCATCTCCAGCATCTGAAGATCATACTCAGAAATATCCAACGGCATGATCCTTTCTTTCTGTGGTGGTGAAGCACTTGCATGTTCTTTCTTCTCCAGTGGTGGGGAATTTTTCACACCTTGGTTTGATGGAAAGTTGCTGTCTTTGGCCTCCAATACTGTCTGACTGTGAGTAATTACATCGCTCTCAGTATCCTGAGGGTTTAATGAGTGGTCCATGGTGTTCAAAGAACCCTGCTTTGTTTTGGATGTCTTGTTGGTGCTTATCAGAAGTTCCTTTAGAGTGGCAACATTTTGAGAAATGTCTTCCACCAACCTTTCGGTTCTGCAAGTTCAAATCATATTTAAAAACTGTGGGCTGACTGTACATGCAAGTGCACAAAATATTCTGACACTGTAAGCCAGGGATAAGACGATTCATTGTTTTTGCAGTAAATTGCAATTAAAAACAATTAATTAATCGTAAGAGAACCTCAACATCATGAATACATTCATTAGAATCCCTAGCGCTGAGAGGCGAACATGCCCCTAGCTGTTTTTTATTGATCCAAATGAATAATAACTGACGTCTTCAGTCTTGTTTTGTAAGCGTAATTATCGCCTTTTACTACATCAGCCTTCTTTATTGCTTCTCTTTTCGCCACACTGGGGAAGTTATCGTGGACGGCGACTTGCTGTACATGTGGCCGATTTCAGCGATCTTACTGACATTCTCGTATTTTTTAAAGATTGTATGTATGAAAAATTTATATAAGCTTAATGCTCATCTGTAATAAACTAGAGAAAATATGAGCACCTAAAATACAAGCATTTTATTTTCTTAGGTTAGCAATTATTAGCCTAAATGATGGGTACATAGAGCTCCATGTATTAATGCAACTGAATTAAGTTAATACTGCATAAAGCAAGGTTCGTCTGTGCAGCAACACTGTCTTGTGAGTTTGAAAATACAAAGGAAAGTCACAGTTTTCAGGCTAAACAAAAAGAGGAAGAAGAAACTGACACATCAGCGACAACATTAATTAAAATAACGTGGCTAAGAAGACATAATGGAACAACTGCAGATATGAAGATAAAACAGGAAACCAGTGAAAACCACACCAACCTGCTTGTAAAGTCAAGTCCTCCAGGAACACTTTGAGCGATGCCTTCAATTTCTTTGCCAAGTTTGGAAAGCTTCTCTTTCAAGGAAGACTTAACATTTATTGAATAAACTACAAAAAACATGTTAAAAACAATTATTTGCGTAACACAGGACATATAATAGATAACAGTCAAATAGCAGGTAATACAATAAAAATAGTGTTTACAGCAGTGTTCACCTGAGCTCATCATTTCTTCTAGTTTCTTATAAATAATTAGTCCAGCCTGTTAAGAAAGAAAAGATAATAACTCTGTAGCTCAGATTTTATGTAAAATTATTCTAAAACTGATTTTAGATTATTTGGCAAACAAATTTATAAACAGAGATTATTTCTATAATATAAAGATTCAATGGGTGGTTTAGTGGTTAGCATGTTCTCCTCTCAGCACTAGGGATTTTCAGTTCGAATCCCAATCTGGGTGGAGTTTCCATGTTCTCCCCGTGTCCATGTGGGTTTCCTCCGGGTTCTCTGGTTTACTCCCACAGTCCAAAAACATGGATCAAGTCAACTGAATTCTCCAAATTGCCCCATATAAAGTGTGTTTGTGTTAGTAAGTGTGTGCCCAGCGATAGATTAACGCCCTTTCCGAAACGTTCTCCCCTGAATGGGCATGGGGAACACCCCCCTGCGACCCTAGTAGAGGATAAAGCGGAAGATAATGGACGACTGGATAAAGATTCACTCACATAGGCATCTGTAGCTGCATACATTTTTTGATCTTCCGTTAGCCCAAAGTCATCCCACAGGCTGCATCGCACATCTTTCTCCTTAAAGAGCTGCTTCTTAAACAAGTGTTTAACTAGTCCATCCAAACTCCACTTTTCAATACATTTAAGCTGATTAAAGAATAAGGAATAAGGATAAGGAATAAGGAAAAATATATACATATAAAACATTACAGAATTACATAGAATGTCAACTTTTAGCATTAAATTACAAGAAACGATCTACTAAATTAATCTTATGATGCTTTGCCACCTTTAATTTATTTTCCTGATAAGAAACAAGTGAACTGAATTATGGTTTCACATTTACTAGCACCAACCAGCACTAATAACCCCAAACAAAGGCATTAGAGTTTTCTTCATACCTTTTGATCAAACTATGTGCTTTATTACAAGAAAGAGTTCAGGGTAAACTTGGGATGTTCCATATATTTGGTACCAAAAGTCATTTGGCTGAAAATGGCAAAAATGGAGCTCAATTTGGGCCGAATAAGTAAAAAAAAAAAAGAATAATTTTAACAGACCAATAAGGTATTTATTGACACTTTAGTTTTGTAGGTTTAATTTAACATCATGTATTTTTTTTACAGTGAGTCATAGGAGCATGATAAAGTTTTTTCACTTTAATACAGTTTCAAACATTCAAGATAAACACATTCTTATAAAGTGCTGTTTCATTGTGCGCACGCACACACACACACTCGGTTCATATACCTGGACCATATTTGAAAAATGTATGAATATTAATAATAAATAAATAAAAAGAAATACTAACTCTAATATTACAATAACAAGGTCAAATTACAACCAGCATCGCATGAGGCTCCATGTAAATGCAGAATGTCTTCTGTGAGGATCAGTTACAGAAGTAACAGGTTTATCAGGAGGCAAATAAAGTACTTGCATTTATTTATATATATATATATATATATATATATATATATATATATATATATATATATATATATATATATATATATATATATAATTTATTAACTTAATATGGTCATTCATACTGCATATTGGAAGGGGTAATATCCATCCATTCATCATCTTCCATTTTATCCTTTCCTAGGGTCGCGGGGAGGGGAGTCCCCATGCCAGGGGAGAATATTTCGGGCGCTGGGCAGATACACCCAGGACAGGGCACACAATCAATCGCTGCGCACACACTCACTAACACGGACACACTTTATATGGGGCAATTTGGAGCATTCAATTGACCTTGATCCATGTTTTTGGACTGTCATTTGAGTCAAATAGACATTTTATTTTTTGTGTGTTGGAGTTAATTTATGTAAGTCATACTTTGCTTTGTTGGTAAGTCTGCTGGGATATTAAAACATGTTCAGTGTTCAAATTCAAGTAACAAAGGTACATTTTAATATTTATGTTTATAATGCGGATACATATATAGTACATATGAACTTAGTGGCTTAGTGGTTAGCATGTTCTCCTCTCAGCACTAGGGATTCCAAGTTCAAATTCCAATCTGGGTGGAGTTTCCATGTTCTCCGTGTCCGCGTGGGTTTCCTCTGGGTTCTCCGGTTTCCAAAAACATGGATCAAGTCAATTGAATTATTTTAAAAGTTTATGTGAGTATGTGCCCAGTGATGGATTGTCCCTGTCCTGGGTGTATCTGCCCAGCGCCCAAGACGTTCTCCTCTGGATGGGCATGGGGAACCCCCACACGGCCCCTAATAGAGGATAAAGTGGAAGATAATGGATGGATGAATATTTATAATGCATTAAATTAATGGCAAAAAAATAATGAAATTCTGTGAAAAGCCTTTGGGCATGTGTTTCAGTTTGTTAGGTTTAGATTTCGTTCATAAAAACTATATTTCAGCAAATCCCTGGCTCAAACTTTACACCTTGCATTAGGAAAGGTACATTCTTGTTTGATTTGGAAAAATAAAAGACTTACTCTTTCGTTTGCCAAACTTGACAGCTCTACAAAATTCAACAACTTGATTTCATAATCAGACAACAGCTTCCACTTGTCTCCTTGAATACCCACGCCAACCTTTTTGATGTTTTCATCTTCTAGTAATGCTTTCAGAGCCGGAGGGAACCCTACAAAAACAGTGGTTGAGTAGATGGCTTAGAGTCCTCATATGCCTGCGAGCGGATCATCATACCTGACATTGAAGAGATATGAAAGAGGTAGCATTTCTCCTCTGAAACACAAAGTTGTACCAAAGCAACTTTCTTCGATTTTCCTTTGATGAAGGATGGGGGCCATTCCAAATCAAAGCCCACCACGGAACCAGGAACGAGAACAGATCTGAGTAGAGATGAACATCACCTGAATTCATTCTGTGTGAATGTGATGAACTATAAACAATATTTGTATATCAGTTATCCATGAGTTACGCTGATGTAGAACACTGAAGATGGGTGGGGAACGTTCTGGGGCAGTCTAATTATACTTACAAAACACACACACATATGTATTAATGATATTGGACAGAACACTTTTAAATCAGTCAACATCCAGAATGAGCTGTCAGAAGATCAGCACATACATGTTTGTGGACTACAGTGCATACTGTGTACATCCCCTTCACTCTGTTCTCTAATGGTCAGGATCCCAAAAGTAGCACCACAGAGCAGGTATTATTTGGTTGGTGCATTATTCCTATCCCAGCAGTGTCACTGAGTTTTTTAAATGAAACTACAGCAGCACTGCTGCACTAAAACCCCCTCACTGCATCAGTGACACTGCAGAACTGACAATAAACAATCCACCACCCAAATGCTAACTGTTCTGTGATGGTCCTGGCCAATAGAACACAAACAGGGGACTAAATGAAGAAAATAGACAATGAAGCAAGAAGGGGGCAAGAGGAACTTTAGACTGGTATTGTAATTCTAAAATGCACAGTGAGTCCATACCACTCTATGCAGCTATGAATATGGTTTTAGCATGACATACAAGTTCATATCTACTATTTTGAATTCAAAGCTTATAATACCACAAGCTAAACGGTTACAGCTGCCTAAACAATCTAGCAATTAAAAGCTGTTTTTGTTAAACTAAAACAAACAGTATCTCATTATACTGTATATCCCCCATGATTACCTTAAATCCTCAACTAAAAATGAACAATCATTCTTCTCCTGGCTGTATATGACCGTGCCACCAAATGTCAGATAGGGAAGGTCATCCTCAAGAATGTTTTTCTTGTAACCACCTTGTACCTGTGGAAAAAAACACAAAAGAACAACATTTCAAAAGCAATTCCATTATTTCGATATCAATATTTAAGGAGAACTTAAACAGCCTGGAATAGCTACGTAGGGTCAAAGAAAATTTAAATGCAAGGCAAAAACTTTTTACTTTTACTAAGACATTTTCCTACACCTTTCTAATGTACACACACTGAAACCATGCAAAGCTGCTCTGCCTGATTTGGGTGAAACAAGACATCTTTTATCCCCTGCAACCCAAGCTTACCACAGGAAAATGAAAGTAAAATCCATTACATGCAGAAAATAGAAAATGTTGAAGTAAGTTTCAACTGTACTGACATACTGTATGTCTAGCCGTCCATCATTCTACGATGTATAGTATATCTTTGTCAGTTTTTTTAATTTTTAAATCTGTTTCTCTGTATACTTTGTCAATCGCTATTTACTTAGCAGTAGCAGAGCAGGTTATATTCAGGTGGTGGGTCATTTTTAGTACTATAACAGCACTGACATGGTCATGGTGAATGAGTGTGGTTGGATCATTCATTCATTCATTATCTTCCGCTTTATTCTCTACTAGGGTCGTGGGGGGTTACCCATGCCCATCCAGGGGAGAACGTTTCGGGCGCTGGGCAGACACACCCAGAACAGGGCGCCAACCTTTTGCTGGGCACACATTGACTCACACACACACACTCTATATGGAGCAATTTGGAGAACTCAATTGACTTGATCCATGTTTCTGTGGGAGGAAACAGGAGAACCCGGAGGAAACCCATGCGAACACGGGGAGAACATGGAAACTCCACCCAGATGGGGATTCAAACCAGGAATCCCTTGCGCTGAGAGGCGAACGTGCTAACCACTAAGCCACCGTGCCACCCCGTGGTTGGATCAGACACAGCTAAATTTGTGCTTTACCTTTGTGTTAATTGTGGTACTAAAAATAATTCACTTAACAACAAAGCCCAGTCTGCAGACCATTTGTTTCTCTGGATATATAATAATCAAGCGTTTATTCAAGGTTAAACATTATATTTAGCAATATGTCTATAGTATTATTTGATTGAAGCCATTCCACAGGATGCTGTTGACTGGGTTGGAAAACCTGACACCCATAAAGAACACCAAGTTCAAGTTCATTTATTTATATAGTGCTTTCTATCCATACTGATTTTAATATTTCATTACAGATTAAAGTCTTACAGTTTTACAGCATTCAAAGTGTTTACATCTGCTGTATTTGGATGCTTCGAATCAAAACTTAATCATATCATAAACTATAATACCATCACATCAGTGATGTCATTGACTTCACAGGAAATTTTACTTGGAAACAGGCGTGTGAGGGTGGAGCTTTCCAGTCAACTGGCAAACAACCTTTGGATAATTCAAATCAACTCTAATTTTAAAGCTAAGTATGTCTTTTAAATAGCAATGTCATTACGCTCTTTAAAGCCACTGAAGTGAGCTGACGTGTTTGCAGCATATAGTTCAAAATTTAAAAAGGATTCAATCGCCTGAAAATAAAGTACTGTAAGGTTTTAACTATTGACCCGATATCCATAACAGCCAGAAGACAATCTGAATATAACATAAAATATTTTTTTTACCATTTTCAATAATGACTTAAATCATTATTGAAATAAATCTGAAAAGAGAGGCCAAACAAGACAAAAAAAAACCTATATAAAATTCAAGTTCAAATTCAGGTAATTTATTTAGAGAGTGCTATTTATAATAGTACATGGTCACAAAGCAACTTTACAGAGTTATAAGCCTTTGAACCCCCAAGGAGCAAGCCAAAGTGACAGTGGCAAGACAAAACTCCCTATTATGTTGATATTTTAAGGAAGAAACATTGTGAGGACCAAGGCTCAGTGGGGGACTCATCCTCCTTGAGCAGCCGGGCAGCATGTAGGGTAGGACAGCCATGTAGATTGTGTGATGATCAGATGTCCGTATTTAACAATGTACAAATTCAACGGACTACCGCAGTTTACCTGGTAAAATGTAAAGTCATTACGATTTAATATAAAAAGAGAATCCACAAAAGACTTAGTCTGCAAGTAATGATGGGTTTTGGTTAAACTCTCTCATAGTCAATTTAAAGACAATGCTTTAGGACAGGAAGAAAAATAAATAGATTTTTTTTTTCACTGCGTCTTAACAGAGTTCACTGCCTTATCAAGTCATGAAACCTGAAACTATAATATGCAAAGAGGAAAAGGAAGTTCTGTGGTCAGATAAGTTCACATTTTAGAACGTACAGCAGATTATATATGCCAAAGATGAAAATGAACATTCAGACTGTCACCAATGAAAAGTGCAAAATACAGCATCTGTAAAGGCATGGGGTGCATCAATGGCATGGCCGGGGATTTATCCACCTATATGTAATGTGAATATTGCTGTGGCAGCATATACTGGTATTCTGGAGACATATACATTGCCTTTAAGACAATGCTTTTTCCCCCCCAGAAACTCCTGGTTTATTTGAGCAGGACAGTGCAAGGCCACACTCTGCAAGAGTTACAGCAGTATAGCTAAAGTGTATACTATAGCAATAAGGTACAAGAGAGTGTGCATTATTGTGAATAAAACACAGGAAATATCAACACCAGACTGATGCCAGTATGCACAGTTGTAACCATCGCAATTGCATCATGTTTGCCATGCACATGTTTGGCACATTTAGTGCCTCAAGCTGTGGTAAACACACCTCTCACATGGTGCAGTTAGCAAATCACATGCAAAAAATAGTGCTGGTAGGCGAAGTGGCAACAAATCATTAAGGGAAAATGAAAAAGTTTAAAATCGACAATTAGTAAATAGCCGAGGTACATCTGTAGTTGGGGTATGCTTCACATTCAAAGTAAATGACCACACTCAAAGCTCAGGCAAAACGGTGGCTGCCATTAAAGAGAACATAACAAACCTCTGTTTTTGCTTTATTTAAATCGCCACCAAAGTGAAACAGTACAGAACCATTTTTTTGTTCCCAAAGATTTGCTTCCCGAATACTGCTGTTACCCACAGAAAGGTTCAGCGTTCAATTCACAGGTACATAGACAAAGTGGAGTGCTTCCCCAGTGTGTCTGCTGTGTGTCTGCTGAAACGACATTGCGGATTTGGGCCGCAGAGCGAATGTCTTCGGACTGGTAGACTCAAATGAACTCTCAGGCTGCAGAACCACCCACCCCCCACCCCCCAACCCTGGCCCCTAAATAAATTTGTTCCCCCTTTTAATTTGTGTGTTTCACTCAGATTCATGCCCCACTGACTGGAATATGATATAATGTATGAACCAAACATAAGGAGTGCAGCACATAAAACAATGGATTGGTTTCGCTTTGACATTGTGCATCAAAAAAATCCAATTTATCCTTTAATTTTACCATCAATATAAACACACAGCAAAAAGATAGCTAGCTATAGTTAGGGGGAACAGAGTAATAGAGTTATTTGGAATGTGATGAAGGAGCTGTGATCTAATGCAGGTTTCGAAATGAGTGGCAGAGCCAGTGAAGCAGTTGAGGTAATGGACTTCACCTGTGGGTGTGTTAAATGTCTGTGTGTCTGTGCAGGCATTGAAGAAATGGGAGGCTCGGAAAAACAGGAGCAAAAGAGAGAGACTAATCTGAACTAAGGTTTATTTCCGTGGAATAAAAGATAAAGAATAGCACATAATTTATGTAAGTTAAATCTAAATGCTTTTTTATTGGCTGTTAGTACAGCTACTATATATAGAGCTACTTAAATTGTGTCTGAATTATTTATTATGTATCAAGGTCTCTAAATCATCAGTTACTATACCAAGCCGAGATACCACTGCACTGAAGGTTGGGTTTCTAACTGGTCCTCTAATTATCTGACCACTTCCACTGCATGCTACCCTTTTGTTGTTGCTGGTCAGTCACTGGAGCAATAGGTCCCTATTTGTGTCTGGTTCTTGTCAGGTTTTCTTTGTCTAGATTAGACTGGAGACATTATCTATTTTTAAAAGAACATTAACAAAACAATTCACTTGCGTAGAACATGACTTTGCCATGCAAAAACATTCAGAAAAACTCAAATGCTGACATTTGCAATTTTAAAGGTTACGCCTTTGTTCCATCTTAAACACACACCAGTGAAATAAGGATTTAGCATCCTCTACCAAAAGGAAATATTAGTAACAGCAAAACACCAAAATGATTTAATGCATACAACCTTTCCAATGTATCAGCCACATGGTTGGTTTTCTCTACCGCAGTAAGCAAATTGGTCAGCACTATTCAAATAAGGCCAATAGAAGATAAACCTGTTCCTTCCATAAAGAAGATTGTTAAACAACTTTTTCAAATAAGCAAACATCAACAATATGGGTCAAATATTTACACAAAATTTACAGAGATGCAGGGCAAAAATAAACCACATAAAATCAACCAACAGAGAATAATCACTTTTAAACCTCAATATTAAAATAACCAGTTTATCCTTCCCAGCATCTTAGGAACTGCTGTTATTAAAGCAAAAATGTTTCTACCCGGTATTAAAACAGGTTTTTTTTTTTTTTTTAATGAAGAGTCAGTTTGTTTTTCTCTCCACCAGCTCTGCACAGAATTAGAGAATAAACTCTTAGTCATCTTAGAAGAATTGTGCAGGTATAAGTTAAGATTGTGGAAAAGTTCAGCAAAACGTTTGGACATTTAACAGATTGTCTGTTTGGATGAGACGATAGTATGATTATTGCCAAAGAAATAATCACAATTAATTGAAAATTACGATTATTTTGCAACAATCAACAATATCAAGTATAAATTAACAATAATTAATAAATAATCAAGTATATATTAACATTTTTTTTAAAAGTTTTTTTCTGTGAGGTCTACTCTAACATGAACGCAACATGGAAAAGAACACAGAGCTAACTGAGTTAAGATTGTGGATAAGTTAAGATTGTGGAAAAGTTTAGCAAAATGTTTGGACATTTAACAGATTGTCTGTTTGGATGAGACGATAGTATGATTATTGCCAAAGAAATAATCACAATTAATTGAAAATTACGATTATTTTGCAACAATCAACAATATCAAGTATAAATTAACAATAATTAATAAATAATCAAGTATATATTAACATTTTTTTTAACGTTTTTTCTGTGAGGTCTACTCTAACATGAACGCAACATGGAAAAGAACACAGAGCTAACTGAGCATCTCCAGCCAAGCTTACACTGGGTTTTAGTGACAACTAACCACTTGGTCCTTGTAATGAAGTCTGCACCAGGTTCTTAAATGGAACGGCAAGTGACATGTTGATTGGTTTATTGCTTGCAACACCCAAAACACACCCATGAATCACATTTTCACAACAGCAAAGAAACATGACATGCCCTTAATCAAGCCTCGGGCTGCGTGGATGACGGCTCACTAAAGGTTGTTAAAATAAGCTGCTTCTTGGTGGTTATAAAAAGTAAATAAACCTCCGCAGGATCCCAGAGTGTACGCATGTTAAATCTCATGGTAAACAAAGTAACTGTGGATTTGTTTGAGGAACCATACAGGACTTTATATAAAGACCGTTGACGCCAAACTAAAAGCAGTTTCAGTGAACAAAGCCAAAACAACCTTATCTGCTTTAACACATCAACACAATTCAGTTTAAAAGGAAACATTGTTAGATGCAACAGATCCTGCCTCTAACCAAAAGCGGTAAACATTCCAGATTGTTTCCAAACTTATCGCTGGGGGGAAGATCACATGGAACAGGAGTTATGAGTCACAGCTCCAACACTATGAGCACACAGGAGACACAGCTTGCTTTCATCTGAAGTGCAAGAATTGTATTTCATTTTGTTTTTAGAAATAACATGTTTCTTTTTATTTGAAACTTGTTTCACATTCAAACATCTCATCTCATCGTATTCCACTTATTCCTCTACTAGGGTTGTGTGGAGAAGGGGGCAATATAAACCCCTTCCCCAAATCTGGGTCTGTCCAAACCACTTCAATCCTGCCTCTCTAACCTCATCTGTAATCCATCCTACCTCTGCTATCCCTCTAATAAACTCATTCCGAATCTTTATAAGTAAAAGTAATAAGTCGGATGTCGCAGTGATATTTGTGAACAGCATCATGAATGAGAACATTTCCTGTGATGTATTTAAAGCTGCCTACGATGTCCTTACACTAATGTGGAGCAGAGTTCTTCATGAGGTGTACACTGCACTCTCTTTGTTCCGTCCTAGTTCTTATTTGTGACAATGTCATTTGAATCTCTATTACAAGATGAATCATGCTGCAAAACGTTCTAATACGTTTAGAGCAGAGCCACAGCGTGGTGAAGACACACCTTGAGGAAGGCTGTCTGTGTGAACAGAAATGCAAAGCATGCTGTGCGGATCAAACCTCACGGTGGCACGGCATGTTGCACCATGCCACGTCGTTCCAGTGGAAATATGCCACCTGTATCCCTGTCACATGAGGATGTGCTGGTGCAGCTGCAGGAAAAGCACAGCCTCAGCAGTTTCAAACTTTGATAAAACAGCAACATGTTTTTTCATGATGTCAGACTAAAGAGATTTGCACATTATGGCAAAATCAGAACCAAATTAGTTTGCTGCAGAGACAAATAATTCATCCATCCATTATCTTCCACTTTATCCTCTACTAGGCATGGAGAACCCCACCCATGACCATCCAGGGGAGAAGGTTTCGGGCGCTGGGTAGATACACGCAGGACACGGCACCAATCCATCACTGGACACACTCACACACACACATATACATATACACTCTATATGGGGCAATTATGAGCATTCAATTGACCTTGATCCATGTTTTTGGACTGTGGGAGGAAACCGGAGAACCCGAAGGAAACCGTCACGGACACGGGGAGAACATGGAAACTCCACCCAGATTGGGATTCGAACCGGAAATCTCCAGCGCTGGGAGGAGAACATGCTAACCATTAAGCCACCGTGCCGCACAAGACAAATAATGGATTTTGCAATTAATCACGATTAAAAAGGTTACAATCAATTAATCGTAAGGGCGTCTCAACATGGTCATGATGACATTCATAAGAAAAATAGTGTGCTGGTAGCCAAAACTTTAGACAATTGGCACAGAACAAAAATAAAGTTTCACTTCCAGTACATGCATCTGTTTACTTTGTCCCTACTGAAAAAGTTTTCTTTCAAATATATATCGATTAGATATCAATATCTACTTTAAATGACACCAATTTTTTTTCTTTTTCGATATCAAAATATTATTTTGTGTTTACATTGAATAAATAGCAAGTAAGGTACTGTATAAGAAATAAGATGATTAATCATTTTTGTGATTATGATCATACGTCTTCAGCAATTTATTTCAGCAAAGTCTGGCAGTTTTTGGAATACTGGACTAATCTAGTTTAACACAGAGGTTTGTTTTATTAATTTGCTCATTTTCAGGAAAATTCACTCTGAATTTGATCCACAGAAAACTTGCTTACATGTTGTTGGTTTTTTTTGCTGCACTCCTGGGTCATGTGTCTAATTTCCATACAGAGATGCTCCAATCATGAAAGGGCAAGTGTACACACACATACACTTTATATTATACATATTATATTATATTATAAAAAATTATATTAATAATATTATAAATAAAAATATTATATACATAAAATATTATATATATATATATATATATATATATATATATATATATATATATATATATATATATATATATATATATATATATATACATACACTGTTTTTGTCCTCTTTAATTACAGTACCAATCTGTTATAGTGCAGACACAGACATATTCATTGTGATTAAGGCACAACCCTTGCAACTTGAAGGTTCCCGGTCACAACAAATTCTATGGCTGAAGTGCCCTTGTGCAAGGCACATAATCTCAAATGCTTCCCTTCTGGGCATGTATGCTCACTTTACTCAGTGCGTTTATATGTGTGTTTCACTGCACAGATGGGTTAAGCATGAAGAAAAAATTCCTCTGTGTGTCAGAACTGCAGGTAATATAGATCACTTTATCATTTTATTTTCCAAAGGCCGTTATGTCTGCAATTGGAATGAATCCTTTTCTTCTGCTGCTATGCTCACCTAATATAAAGAACTCAGGTATTAAAGGTATTAATTGAATTATGCCATTTGTGGTCAATATAAACAGGATTTTAAAAGGGTGCAATTTGAAATAAGCTTGACATGTCCAGTAGTAATGATCCACATCATCAAGTTATTAAAATACTGAAGCATTTAAATGGATTTTTGGTCTGAAACCAGCTCAGGATCAAAACAGTGGTTGGGGTCTGTTATGTCTGCAATTGTTATTATAATTGCAAATTATGTCTGAAAGGTCATAAAGACTCCTGCAGGTGTATGGTGCAGGTGTCCGAATCATTTCCTTCTGCTGCTATGCTCACCTAATATAAAGAACTCAGGTATTAATTGAATTATGCCATTTGTGGTCAATATAAACAGGATTTTAAAAGGGTGCAATTTGAAATAAGCTTGACATGTCCAGTAGTAATGATCCATGTCATCAAGGTATTAAAATACTGAAGCATTTAAATGGATTTTTGGTCTGAAACCAGCTCAGGATCAAAACAGTGGTTGGGGTCTGTTATGACTGCAATTTGAATGAAAGGTCATAAAGACTCCTGCAGGTGTATGGTGCAGGTGTCCGAATCCTTTCCTTCTGCTGCTATGCTCACCTAATATAAAGAACTCAGGTATTAATTGAATTATGCCATTTGTGGTCAATATAAACAGGATTTTAAAAGGGTGCAATTCAAAATAAGTTTGACATGTCCAGTAGAAATGATCCACATCATCAAGGCATTACAATACTGAAGCATTTAAATGGATTTTTGGTCTGAAACCAGCTCAGGATCAAAACAGTGGTTGGGGTCTGTTATGTCTGCAATTGTTATTATAATTGCAAATTATGTCTGAAAGGTCATAAAGACCACCTGTAAGATCCAGGTGTCCGAATCCTTTCCTTCTGCTATTATGCTCACCTAATATAGATAGCTCAGGTATTAAAGGTATTAATTGAATTATATAATTTGTGGTCAATATGAACAGGATTTTAAAAGGGTGCAATTCAAAATGAGCTTGACATGTCCAGTAGTAATGATCCACGTCATCAAGGCATTACAATACTGAAGCATTTAAATGGATTTTTGGTCTGAAACCAGCTCAGGATCAAAACAGTGGTTGGGGTCTGTTATGTCTGCAATTGTTGAAACATTTAAATGGATTTTTGGTCTGAAACCAGCTCAGGATCAACACAGTGGTTGGGGTCTGTTATGTCTGCAATTGGAATGAAAAGTCATAAAGCCTCCTGCAGGTGTATGGTGCAGGTGTCCGAATCCTTTCCTTCTGCTGCTATGCTCACCTAATATAGATAGCTCAGGTATTAAAGGTATTAATTGAATTATGCCATTTATGGTCAATATAAACAGGATTTTAAAAGGGTGCAATTCAAAATAAGCTTGACATGTCCAGTAGTAATGATCCACGTCATGAAGGTATTAAAATACTGAAGCATTTAAATGGATTTTTGGTCTGAAACCAGCTCAGGATCAAAGCAGTGGTTGGGGTTTTATTTGAATATGGCCATAGTGATGTACCTGGAGGGGGAAAAAAACGTATGCAAATAAGCATCTCTCTCGTCCAATAGAAAGCAAACACCTTAGTAAAAACTAACAGCACAAAGACAGCTGCACACGCCTGCGAGGCTGCTTCTCCACCTCTCCACCTGCCTGCTCGGCGCCTGAAGATCCGCACAATAACAAGATCGTCTAGCTATGAGCAAGGATTTCAGCAACAGGTCAGTAGATCTCTCTCTCTCTCTCTCTCTCTCTCTCTCTTACCTGTGAGCGCACACGGCCTCCCTGCCCCTCCGTTACTCTCATCCATCCAGGAAGCGTCCTGTCACCCATGACAGACAGACACACAGTAAACCCTGCACCTTTAAAGGCGTTAACTACACAGAGTGTCCATTTGCTCGCTGATCAGCACGTCGTGCGATCGGACACACACGATCCCGCCTGCGATCGATCGAAAGTTTACACTCAATCAGACTTTAAGTTCAGCTCTGGGTCCATGCGCTCACATGCGTCACGGCGCAGTTGGGTTAGTGGCGCACACGCGGTGTTAACGCTGGGGGAGAAACACACACTGCGTTGTCGTTGCACTCTGGTTCTCTGTTCTCTGGTTCTCTGGTTCTCTGTTCTCTGTTTTGACGCCGATCTTCGACTTTAGCCGCAAACCGCCGCGCCAGTCTGCGCGTCTCTGTATCTGTCACGGGCTCCAGCGTGAGCCCGCGCCATCTACTGGTCCGGAGGCAGAAGTACCGCTTTCACTTCCCCCGAACGTTCACACTGCGACTCTGTTCTTCAGCCAACATCCGAATTCTCTGTCTACACTCTGATTTTTAACGAAACACACAAAGGGACATCATACAGAAATATACAGGTTACAAGTCTCAAATGTGCAGGTTAGTACCCCCTCTGTATTATATGCCATGTATACAATTTAGTATTTTTTTTTGGAAAATAAATCAAATTCTATTTTATCTTATTTTGTATATCCATCCATCCATTATCATCTGCTTTATCCTATATTAAGATCACGGGGAGTGTGTGGGGGGGGAAGGTGTATCTAGCGGAGAACGTTTCGGGCGCTGGGCAGATACACCCCACGACAGGGTGCCTATCTATCGCTGGCACACTTATTTTGTATATACACTCAGCTCTATTTCGATGACATTTTTTCTTTTTAAAGTACTTCTTGTCATAGATACATTAGATGTATCTATAACTTTTCCAATTACTGTCACTTCTGCTGCTGAGAAATGTGAATAAATGATTGTCTTGTCTTGTCTGGATAGTAGTATTGTGTACTATTATAGGTTTTTATAAGAAATCAGTGCTTTAGGCTTTTTAATGAGTCAGACTGGTTTGTAGTTTTTTAAGCAGCTTAAGTTCATTTGTTTAGGCTGGTGGGTTTAACCTGATTATTGATTGTGGTATTGGCATTTAATACATTTTGTGAATTCAACTCAAACATGTGGTTCTGGTTGGTCAGTTGACTTTTTCTTCCATTCTTAAAATGATTCTGAAGACTAGCTTGTTTTACAATAAGTTAAAAATAATATAAACCTTTGGGGAAATTCACTTAGTCACAGCAGAAAAGAGACAGTACTGTATAATTGTGTTTGAATTAAAAAGTCAAAAAGATCATCTATTGGAAAATCGTAATTAAAATGTAGAATAAATAGGATAAGAATAAGAGTACAATACAGAATTGTGTACATAACATATAGTATGGTAAAGAAGACTATTTAATAAAACACTGTACACTGGAATTGCACAATATTTCCCTAAAATTGCAAAATACAGAAAACAAAAAATCGCACCACAACAAAAAACATTTTTGCACGTAGAATAATGAAATTGTATTGCAGGAGTGTTATTTGTCAGTTGGCGGGAAGTGACCACTTAGAGCAGAGAGTCTTTAATTCTAATAGGCGGTTATATTGGATGTGATGGGTCAAACTGGTGTGTTTTTTATTTTAAAGGATGTTGGAGACGCACTAAGTGATTATTGTTGTTCTAGCTGGTAAGACTGGTCTGCTTTGTTGGGTTTAAAGGGAATTTAGTCACCAACTGTGGATGAATTCTGGGGAAAAAAACAGACGCTTCTTTTACAATTTGATGATCGCTTGATATTTTATTTTAGGAACGCTGTCTTGTTTGTGATTACATTCAAGGAAACAAAAAGGCAATAATAGGCTTTTTTATTGCAATGTTCATTTATAACTAATGAATACAGGCAGCCCATTTGGTTTACAAAGCAGCTAAGCAGGTAATTTTGGGCCGATCATGTTTCCACTGATCTAGAATGACCTAATGTGTTAGGTTGGTTTGTTTGTCCCCTGTTCATGTGGATTGGCCCTGAATTGTATAATTGGATTATACAGAATTGTCATTACAAGTAAAACTGTTGCTGAATCTGATTCCTATCCCTGAGTAATGAATAATGGAGGCATAGTCATGCTTTGTGTTTGCTGGTTCTGGCACCACTGAGTGTTTAAAGTTATTATTACATACTGTAGACATCTGAAATGCTCTGACTTCGAAAATTATGGTTATACAATAATATACTGCCATCACAATATTCTTTTATCTAATATTAAAAGTGAATGTGCTGAATGCATTGTGTTTAACTTTCATCAACCCTACACCACCAGCTGTAACCAAAACATTAATTTCTCCCCTGCATGTTTCTGTGTGTCTGCCTGCACCTTCTGACTGATTTGTTAAGGTTTCTAGGATCTGAGTCATCCAGGTGATGAGTTTAAAGAACAGGGATGAATGTCTTGTTAACTGATTTGCATTTTAGTCATGGAAATGTTTTCTGCTTTTCATTTTGGAGTAACCCTTGAAACTTTACATCTCTAGCTCAGATGTCAATTTAGTTTAATAACACAGAAATAGAATCTATTAAAGAGTTAAGTACCATGACATTAAAAAAAAACCTTTTGAGAGATTACATTTATATAAAAGATCTAAATAATTTAACCATTACTAAGAACCCTCATCCATCCATTATCTCCCGCTTTATCCTCTATTAGGGTCGCGGGAGGGTTCCCCATGCCCATCCAGGGGAGAACGTTTTGGGCGCTGGGCAGATACACCCAGGACAGGGCGCCAATCTATTGCTGGGCTCAGACACACTCACACAGACACACACAGACTATATGGGGAAATTTTGAGAATTCAAATGACCTTGAGCCATATTTTTGGACTGTGGGAGGAAACCGGAGAACCCGGAGGAAACCCACGCGGACACAGGGAGAACATGGAAACTCCATCCAGATTGGGATTTGAACCGGGAATCCCTAGTGCTGAGAGGAGGACATGCTAACCACTAAGCCACCCATACCCGTGCTGCCCATTACTAAGAACCATCAAAAGTTAAATTCAGTTGAGGTTTAGCTATAGCATAATGTCCATATATAAATCCTGCTTTGAATACCACAAAATGTAACATACTTACTCTTCAGGAGGTTTATATACTCTTTACAAACGATCAAGAAGCAGCTCAAGAGGCGTTATGTTAGCAAACTGTAGCTAGCCATCAACCGCACCTTTCACAGCTTGATTTAGGGCGTGGTGGTGTGTCCTTGCTATCATTAAGACGTGATCCGTGGGTGTGTTTTGGGCCTCACTTGCCGTTTGCATTTTTGAACCTGGTGCATCTTGATTTCGGTGGATTTCTAGTTCAACAGCATAGTGTAACAATTACAAAATAATTGTTTGTAAACTATGGTTGAGAAAAGACTTTGTGACCTACATCATACAAGCCTTCACTATGCATCTCTATGAATCCGAATAGGTAACAACACACACACACACACACACACACACACACACACACACACCCATTTATATACAGTTTAGGTGGTCATGGTTCTAATTCTGTTGTATTGGTTTTCTTAAAACTGGTTCAGTTTGCAGGTAATTAAGCTAGCATGCATTAAAGGGTTAATTACTTTTCTTAAATCAGAAAATACTCTGTGGAAAATGCTGACCGACAAAAATGGAAAAATTCCTAAATTCCTTTAAAAATCAGCTGCACAGTGTTTATATTCTGCAGGAGTCAGGGGCATCTAAGGACATTTCTCTAATCTCAGCATCATAAAAAAAAAAAAAACTGCAGCCAGCTCATCAGCATTCAGCTCATATCCCGAACTCCAATTTTGTGGTTTCAACTTGTGGGAAAGTAGAAAGGCATAAACTGAATCCAGCCTAGTAAGAGTCTATTTTATATTAAAAAAAAGGAGGCGTGTTATCTTAGAAAAACAAGTTTGATGATATATAATCAGAGTGATGCGTATGTACAATATTTCACATGCTTATCTTGATCCTGACAAACTGCTGGTCATGAGAATCTCCTATTACTTATTTGCATGGAAGTTCAAGGGCAAGCACAGATGCAAATTTGTGTACCAAATATCTTGTCTGTCTCACTGCATTTGCAATAGAAATTATTTAAATAATCTTAGAAGTCTTTGAGTCAATCATGCAATGTGACTGTGCTCTGTGCGACTTCCCCAAGCAGTCAACATACAAATCATCTGCAAAGGCTTCAGGCAGAGCGGGAAGGATAAACTTCTCATTCTAAAATAATCTGTAATATGATCTAAACACAAGAAACACACGTACACACAATACAGTGTTTCAAAAATCAGCAGCTATTTAAAATAAAGCTATTTAATGCAATTACTATATATATATTATATATAAATATCTTTATTGCTTGGTTTATTCGGGTGGACAGAGGTCAAGCATCATTTATTTATCCTGACTAGAGTTTGTAAGAGGTTCTGAAGCCTATCCCAACATTTACTGGATGAAAGGCGGGGCAACCATCTGGACAGATCAGTGCAGGGCAGAAAAAAAACACAGGGGAAATTTAGCATCTTATTTTTGGACCGTGGGTGGAAACACAAACTGGGGGAACATGCAAACAACACTTCGTCCACCCTGCTTATTAATAGAAGTATTAAATGTGTGAAGTGTTAAAGAACATTAAAGAACAGAAATAAAACTCGCTTTACATGTTCAGAGAGAGGCACATGCAGTACCATTACCATAACCCTTCAACAACTAGTTTTAAAGCCAGCTGATTTTGAGTCGACATGGTGGTGTAATGATTAGCACAGTCGTGTCTCAGAGCTGGGGGGTCTAGGTTCAAATCCTGATCTGGATGGAGTTTCCATGTTCTCCCCATGTCCAAGTGGGTTTTCTCCGGTTTCCACCCACTGTCCAAAAACATGGATGGGCACGGGGAACCCCCTCCCCTACGACTCTAGTAGAGGATTAAGCGGAAAATAATAAATTAATGAATGAATTTAGGTCACAGTTCAAAGATTTTTTAAGACTGCATGCTTTATTTCACATCTCTCATCTTTAAAGCACTTAAAGAGACAGTTCTCTTTTGGGCCATGGACAGTGGATGTGATGCTACATGGTCAAAATGACAGCAATCTAATGAATCAGCTGGCTTCAAAACTTGTTTTTTTTGTTGGGGGGGTGGTTATAGCAATGGGCTGGCACGGTGGCTTAGTGGTTAGCATGTTCTCCTCTCAGCGCTGGGGATTCCCGGTTCGAATCCCAATCTGGGTGGAGTTTCCATGTTCTTCTCGTGTCCGCGTGGGTTTCCTCCAGGTTCTCCGGTTTCCTCCCACAGCCCAAAAAGATCAATTGAGGTCAATTGAATTCTCCAAATTGCCCCATATAGAGTGTCTGTATGTTTGCGTGTGTGTGTGTGTGTGCCCAGTGATAGATTGGCGCCTTGTCCTGGGTGTATCTTCCCATGGATGGGCATGGGGAACCCCTCCCTCATGACCCTATAGGATTAAACGGAAGATAATGAATGAATTAAATTAGGTCACATTTATTTCAATGATTTTTTTTAAAGACTGCCTGCTTTATTTCACATTTCTTCATGAGATCATGCCATCTCTTGGACCTCATGACATTCTATGGACAGTGTGTGTGATGCTCCATAGTCAAAGTGACATTTGACGGTACAGCAATCTAACGAATCATCTGGCATCAAAAATTGTTTTTTTTGGGGGGGAATGGTTATAGTAATGGCACTGCGTGTGTGATGTCTCTATGCGAACGTGTGAGGCGGGTTTCATTCCCCTTGTCTCTTTATTCAGTGGAGAAGGTTGTAGTATACGGGAGGGAGGGGGACGGGTCATTGAGTTCATTCCTTCCCTTTCCTGATGCAGCGCCCTCTAAAGTAATCCAGTGTGAGCTGAATTCTCTCTCTCGTTTCATTAGGATTGTTCTGGCTTTAGCAGCGAGATAAATATCCGATTTTTGTGTGGAAAAAAAACCCAAAAAGACGAGACGAGACGCGGGAGCGACAATCGGCAGCCGTCGGTTTGACCTTTGCAGCGGGACACGGGCGCCTCGATCAGCTGATGAGCAGGTTGCGTTCGGGGGTTCGGGCCAGCTGCCATTTTCCAGGTCAATCGAGGTTTTCGGCCAAACTTTCGGCGAGCGGACCGAAGCTGCATCACTGAGCTGGGCTGTCGGAGATGGGCAGGGAAGCGGCGGGCTGCTCCACGGATATTTGAGCGATCATGGCGGACGGGAACGTGCGAGAGAACGTGGAGCGCGGCAGAGCGCGGATCGCGGGCGGCTTCCCGCAGCAGTACGGCGCGCCTCTGCCGGCTCCCGACATCCAGGAGCTGGCGTCGAAACGCGTGGACATCCAGAAGAAGCGCTTCTACCTGGACGTCAAGCAGAGCGCGCGGGGCCGCTTTCTGAAAATCGCCGAGGTGTGGATCGGCCGGGGGAGGCACGACAGCGTGAGGAAGAGCAAGCTCACCCTGTCCATGGCCATGGCGCCGGATTTGAGGTACTGCCTCGGGGATTTCATCGATTACTACGCGCACGTCGGCCTGCGAGGCGGCAGCGCGTCCCGGCCCGACGAGGCGAGCGCGTCCGCCGGCCGGCGGCAGCAGGAGCATCACGGCGGCGGCGGCGGCGGCGGCCCCGGCTCACCGAACGGCTCGGCGGGCTCCGAGGAGCCGGCGCACCGGGTGCTCAAGAGCGAGTCGATCGAGAGCGACAACCGGCGCTACTACTTGGACCTGAAGGAGAACCAGCGCGGGCGCTTTTTACGCATCAGGCAGACCGTGAGCCGGGGCCAGGGCGCGGTGGGGTACTACGGCCAGGCCGTGGAGCAGACCATCGTGCTGCCCGCGCAGGGCCTGATCGAGTTCCGGGACGCCTTATCCCAGCTGATCGAGGATTATGGCGACGAGGCGAACGGGAGGAACGCCCGGAGCGCACGGGAACGCGAGCAGACGTGCGCCGAGCTACCCGAAGCCGCCTCGTTCCGCGTGGACAATAAGCGCTTCTACTTCGACGTGGGTTCCAACAGGTACGGCGTGTTCCTCAAGATCAGCGAGGTGCGCCAGCCGTACAGGAACACCATCACGGTGCCATTAAAAGCCTGGGCCCGCTTCGGGGAGAACTTCATCAGGTACGAGGAGGAGATGCGCCGCCTGTTCACCTGCCGCAAGGAGAAGCGGACAGACGCGCAGGCGGACAGCGAGGAGCGCGACGATTGACAGCGGCCTCACCACGTGTGATCCTACACTAGATATAAGTCTTAATGCAGCTATATGGAAAATGCCCCGCGCTGGGGTGCTGCAGGCTGCAGATTTAAGCTGGCCTGGCAAATCCTACATGCTTTACTCCCATCAAATAGAACCTTGATGCAGAACATCGCCTTAACTTGTTGGGCATCCTTAATGCAATAGCAGCAAAACCCAGAATTCAGAGTTTTCCAAACATCTAACCTCAAGGAGTCAATGAGATTTTATTGGCATTCGAAATTCTCTTTCGTCGACCCAGTTTTGACCCCTAAGCAAATTTTATTAGCTGTATAACTAAAAGTTAGAATTTAAATACTAAATAAAATATACCTACATAAGTATAAAATATTAATCGAAAATATAGTGTGTGTGCATAGTCATTTAGCAGATGCTTTTATACAAAGCGACTTTATATATATATATATATATATATATATATATATATATATATATATATATATATATATATATATATATATATATATACTGTAGGTACAAATTTAAATGGAAGCAAGCAAATATATATATAAAATATATCTATATATAAAATATATATATATATATATATATATATATAAAAAAATCTCCTATAAAAACCATCCCTATATCGTGTTATATTACTTTATCCTAAATTGATTCTGCTTGTGAAATATAAAATTTAGTACAAAATGGGCAATTTATCCATATAAAACTAAATGTATTAATTACCACTAATTAGTTAATCAATTGATAAAATTTTTAATTGATTTATGTGTAGTCATCGACGATGAACAATTGCGCAACGTTTCAGCTTAATCTGATAAAGGGAAGCTGGTGAAAGAGCATTTGCAAACTTTTGACCAGACACACAACAAACAGATGAAGCTGATATAGGGGTGGTGATTAAGAGTAAAATTTTCGCAGCAGTTCAACCCCTGACCATTAGACTATAGAGTATAAGCATATGGAAATTGGCTTAACTGAATCATCATTGTTATTATTATTATTCCTTAAAACCATTAAACAGGCAGATTCAGTAATGCAGCTTTAATCATACAGGTGGCTGCAGCACCCCAAGCGCTTGGCTTTCCCATATGTCTGCATCTCACCTTGCTCCAGTTATTAGATTAGCATTTTTTTGGAATCGTGTACCTCTATAATAGCCTGTTACTGTACTGTACAACTCGGGTCAACTACAATAGCACTTTCACATTCAGCACTACTCCTTTCTTTTATTTATTGTACTAGCAAGGTGGAAATAACTACATATTAGCCTAGGTTGTAAAGGTCTTGTTATTCTGGGGATGTTGAGAGGTCAAAAATGCACCCAAGCATACCATCTCACTGAATCAGATTGTGTTTTAAATGCTCCAGGATGCACCAGGATTCATCGAATGAGTAGGAATTTTTAAAAATGTGCATCTTCTCCGTTTGAAAGCCACAGCATTTTAACGCACAAGTCCACGTCCAAGGAAAAAGCATGTTCATGTCTTCGTGGTGCTGACCTGGTGCAGCACTCTACAGACACAAATGCATATGCATGATGAGAAAGGGCCAGATTATTGGACTCACACTGCTACTGTGACAGCCACCTATTTTGGGGTGGGCTACAGGGAAAAGAATGAGATACACTATATGGACAAAAGTATCAAGACACCTGCATTCAGGAGCTTTTCTGATAGCCTATTCTAAGTTGATTCCCCCACTTCAGCAGTGATAACAATTTATACAATTCAGAATAAGGCTTTCTGCAGGATTTTGGATCTCTGTTACAGTTCATCCTATACACATTTGATGGTATTAGTGTCTGGGTTCTGTGTTGGCCAGTTATTTTACAACGAATGCACTTAATGCCAAATGCACTGAGACGCTGTCATGTCAATTAAATATGACCTTCCCCAAATTTTTTCACAACAATTGTTCGAAATGTGGGCCAGGAGCATATACACGTTGTATACATCTGAGCCAATAGCATTGAATGCAACACTTGAAGTCATTGATTTAGAGACATGTCCCAATAATTTTGTCCATATAGTGCACACTTTGCATATGTCTGCAGCTGGTTGCAGTGGTGCTAATTCTCAGAAAAAAATATTGATCGCTCATGACCATCCTTGGACAATGGTGATATTGTGATACAAGACACTTAAATTGGGTTAAGTACTTCTTTTGTGATTACAAACATATTACGTTATGCTATTTGGCTTTAGGTGGTAGATTTAGGATGTAAGGTAAAAAATATATATCAAGTAAAGAGGTTATAAAAATCCTTACTGATGAAATATCAGTTTCACAGCAACATCTTTTGCAAGTGTTAAATGAATGGTTAATGTTTAATTTCTTTTTATATTAGTGAAGGTTTTTTGTCTTGAAAAGTAATATCAGCTACATCAGTAAATCCACCACAAGTTGGACTGCAAGATTAATTCTTCACATACTATTGTTAATAATAAGTATGAATATTTTTTATCATAACAAAATAACTATGTCTACATTATATGCATTAGTTCTAAGAAATAAATTCCAGATAACTTAATAATCCAATCAAAATCATAACTGTAGCAGGATTTGCGTTTTCCAACTGCTCATGTGCAGTTTTATGCTGACACGCGAATAAACCTTCCCTTATCGGATAAGATTAACGTAAAGTAGCGAGGGAACCAGATTCAGAAAAACATTACTAAATTAACTGAACAGCTACAGTGGATTGCGAAATCTATAATAATATAATGTCCGTATTAGAGATGATCCCGTAAGCACTGGAGTCTTACACAAAAACATCTAAAGATATGATATATGAGGTCATACAAATTTAAAAGATGGCTGACTCAAGCACTATGAACTGTGTGGTGAAAATAATCATCGTTATTTGTTATTTGGCATTGTGATGCCCTTCTTAATACACTAATGATTTATAGTGGATGATAACAGAACAGCTATATTATTAGAGCACCTCACAGGTTTATAAAGGGCTGTTTATCTTACAATGGAAATTCTCATCCATTTTTAAAATGTCTTTTTTTTCTGAAGTTACTAGCCTTGAACCAGTTAAAGCATGCGATGTCTTGGCATTGCCAATGGTTTGAAGGTCATCGCAAGTGCTTGGAGCACGGTTATAGTGTCCAAAACCAAAATCAGCGTCGTAGATTTCTTTTCAATTTAATCATATGCATTGCCGGAATTGTGCAATCGCTGTGGAAACGGGAGAACAGACAGAGCGGGTCCGTGCGTTCATAACATCATACACACTTTTGTGACATTCACACGGTAGTGCTAGAAATGCAGTCACTCGGCGACCTCAAAGCTGTTTTTCAGAACCTTTTTTATAAGGGCAAGTACGATGTGCTGCTGAACAGCTGTTCATGCCTAATAGCACAACTAAACTAGAGTTTAAACTTCCTGTAACAAAGTTTTCCCTCATACCTTAAGTGTGTGTCTGTGTGTGTGTGTATGGTTTGAGAGATACCATTGTGCATGCTTATGTATGCAAATAATATCCAGATGACAAAAAAGCAATTCAGTTTTCGATCGTCGTTGGTTTGTTGTGTGACAGTAATGAGGTGGTACAATTACACTCTTGAAATAGTTGTTTTTTCTGATTTGTTGGTTTTAGTCTTATCTAGTACTTGTAATAAGTAAATATAAGAATACTCTATAATGTAGGCATAGCCCACACGGGCGATTTCTGTTAGACATGAGACGTAAGCAGCACGTCCTGCAAGCACTTTATTCAAACAGCACTTTGAGCTGCTGCTACTGTTGCTGCTTCTAGAATATGACTTCAAATTGAGGCTCTTAATTCTCACCTATCTGACTACAAGAAGGCGCTCTTTCTCAGTCATGTTGTCATGATAGTGACAATCATGTTCATAAACACCATCTTGTCATAAGCACTTGTCTAACAAAGAATTTACAGCACATCTTTATTGCTCTTTTGAAATATTTAGAGGTAGAGTGTTAGGAAACAAGGTCTTGTATGGTTAAAGTACCGTAAAGGTTGTACACTGACATGGGAAGTGTGAGTATCTTAGTCACTTTAAGTAAATCTTTTTAGTCTGCCCTTGGAATGAGTGCTGTCTTCAGTTGAGCACGTCTGTTTCTTTTTTTTTAGAAATGGTGGAAATCGGTTAGGAAGCGATGTAAACCAAATCAAAAGCATTAAACAAGAAGTTGCACCATAAAGTAAGATTGCTTACTTTAGAAAATGGACAATAAACACGTTTTTAGACATGTGATACTCATTAATTATGTTTCAGGTGATATAAAGCCAGGTGGCATGGTGAGGTAGTGGTTAGCATGTCCGCCTCTCTGTGCTGAGGGTCCAGGTTCAAATCCCGATCTGGGTGGAGTGTCATTGTTCTCACCCAGTCTGCGTGGGTTGTCTCTGGGTTTTCCGGTTTCCTCCCACAGTATAAACACATGGATTCAAGGTGAATGAACTGCTCTAAAATGCCCCTATCTAAATTGACCCTATATAGTGTATGTGTGTCTATGTGTGAGTGAGTGTGAGCTTAGTAATGGATCGGCACCCTATCCTGGGTGTATCTGCCCAATGCCCAAAACGTTCTCCCTTGGATGGGCATGGTGAACCCCCCCTGCGAACCTAGTTCTTAGTATGAGATTAAGCGGAAGAAAATAAGATGAGATGTATACAGTCCATACTTTATTCCTTTATTTAATTGTATTTTGAATTTAGTAGAACAGTCACCAGATTTTAAAAGATTTTATGCTTTTAAAATGGAAAAACTGGAATACATACAGATTCAAACATTCAAATGTGCTTAACCACCCTGTTAAAACCCAGTCATGCCGCACCATAGGATGTAACCATGACAGCTGATCTTTCAAATACTATTATCATAGACCTGTTATAAAAACAGCATTTTTCTTGTCTGCACGCATGACCAAGAACTTTAAAATCAAAGAAATTATAAGTATTAGACCTGGTTATTTATTTATTGAGGATTTAAAAAAATGTTTTAAATATTACATGTCTCAGCACTGGGGATCCAGGCCCAAATCCTGATCTGGGTGGAGTTTCCATGTTCTTTCCATGTCTGTGTGGATTTCCTCTGGGTTCTCTGGTTTACTTGCAAAGCCTAGAATCATGAATTTAAGGTGAATTAACTTCTTTAAATCGCCCCTATCTAAATTTCCCCCGGGTTTTGTGTGTGTACAGTATGTGTAACTGAGTGTGTGCCCAGTGACACTTTCCCCCCTGGTTGGGCATGGAAACTGGGAACCCCCCTCCTCCCAATCAATAATAAAGGACAAAGTGGAAGACAGCATACTACAGTAAATTAATAACCAGGTTTAATTTTCTGTTTCAGATTCTTCTTGTTAACACACAGATTTGGTATTCTTAACTATTAGGACTTATAATGCATAATAATATTAAAGTTCAAAATTATGCAAAAGTACAAACAATTGTAAAGCGTTTGCAGATATTTAAGCACAACTGTATGTTAATACCTGCTCAGTAAGTACAGAATAAACAATGAGGACTGGTAATCCAAAGATGTCTTAATTAGAGATGATCACATGGCAGTTTCTCTGAATAAACAACTCGGATATAAAAAAGAACTCTCAAAGTTGTTTACCAAAATTCTATTGTGCTGTGAGACTGGGAAAATGTTTTTGTGTGTGTTGGGGATCAAGTTTTGTCTTGCAACCATGTACCATACAATAAAATTAGCACACTTTATCCTTAAAGTCGATCTGAAAACCTGCTCAAATGGCTTGACAGTTTATAAAATTATAGTTTGCTTTTAATTTAGTAGACTAAAGTTTAGCGCATCTTGTAAAGAAAGTTTAGCAGTTCTTTCAGTGCTCATGCATCCTGGATGTTACCATAACAGGTTTAATTGCTAAATTCAGAAAGTACTTTATACTTTAATTTAAAAGATAAAGGCTAGATCCTTGAATATTGCAAGGAATGAAGGCCATAAATCGTAATACCTCTAATGATAGTGACAAAACAAATGGCACACAGATTTAAAAACGGTGCACTTTAAAACTGTGCACATTTGTTTTGTAGACCTCACAGAATCGTTAATAACTACCGTGAGTGTGTGAACAGTGTGTGGACAGTGATCACATTGCTATAACATGTTGTATGATTCTAATATAGCCTTGTATTAGTTTACAGACTTTGTGTTTGCTTTATCGTTAGTTTACAGTTTATACTTCCACATAATTCGCTGCACTCTTTAAATATGGTACCATTGAATAATGAGAAGCTCTGGCGATCAAGGTGAGTTTGTTAAGCGGTAACCTGCGAGGCCAGGATGAGGTTATTACATCAGTGCCGGCTGAAAGCATCCATTCACAGAATTGGACTGTTGGAAGCTTTCAGATAAAATAGTTAACCTATAAGCCTTAAAATCATTGCAATGGCATTGTAATGGTTTGATTTGGGTTTATATGTAAAATGTAATTTTTCATGCTATTTTACATTCTATTCTGTCACGATGAATTATACTTAAAAAGCTACAAGTTAAAGATGAAGATGAGTACACAGTGCTTTAGTGAGGCTTCACAAAAAAGAAATATGTTCTTGGAATTAGTCATGGCAGTTTTAAAATAGCAGCCCAGCCAACGTGCATAGGCCTCTGTTTGTGTTTATAACTGATAGTTCCGTAGGTAATGTTCTGTGAAGGTGTGGAAGCTTTACTGTTTTGTTTCCTTTCTTTCATTTGTGTCAATAATGGCATATTCGCTGCAGTTGGATTTAAAAAGTACAAGTGTTTGCTAAAGACTTAAAAAGAAATGGTGAAAATGTTTTAGTGTATCTTTTTGATAATTTAATGTACATCACTAATGTTCTTCTATAGTCCTTTAGAATATTATATGGCTCAAAAGACGAAAGCAATTGTTCTGTATTGTAGCACTTTCTTTATCGTGTGTACTGTATTTGTTCACGTTTAACATGTATGGTACTGTATGAATATTCATTGATTGCCTTGTAATGTTCGTAAAAGGTCACAACATGTAGGATATGTATCTGAGGGTTACGTAAAGTTTTTAAAGTTCATGCCACCAACAGTTGGGTCCTATTTAACTTTAAAAAATGGTGCTATATTATAATATTTAAAGGTGCTCACGAGGACCCCAGCTACATGCATGTGGAGTGAAAATGATAAAGTAGAGCAAACTTGAAACTAGTCATTGGTCAATCACTAGACACAATTTTCTTTCTACGCAGATGTGGGTTTGTGTAACTGTAAATCGCATACAGTCTACATCGGGAATGACACACAGCCGAGACTGCATGGTGGTTTATAATGTTTGCACCAGCAGAAACGTGCAGAAATTGTCAGATGACGCGAAAGTTCCTTGAAAAAATATGTACCTGTAGCTTTTCCAGCATCATTCTCATCTGTGTGAGCTCTGTCAACAATACCTGCACCAAAGTAAATGCTGAGAACGAGATGCCTATTTACAGTTACGCAACCTTTGCGTGGATAAACTCCAAAAGATCCATAGACAATCTTAAACTCTTTTTATGCTCATGTTAAAAACGTTTGTCTTTTTTTTATATCAAATTGTGTCCCAGAGTATAAGAAAAGAGATATAACTATATTCCAGATTGTTAAGTGGGAAGATGTGTAAGCCTATAATTTTAAAATAAGAGAATGTTGCAATGAGGGTTGTATTTATCTTTGTTTCTTTTAATAAATAAAATATCATATTCAGATTTGCAAAGTAGTTGATTTCTTGCTTTGTTTTGATTTAAACAGCACATTCACAGTCTAATAAGGTTGAGTCTGTATTAGAGATTTCGTTTTTTGCAATTAATTGTGACATTATAATTAATTAATCATAAGAATGCCTCACAATCCTTATGACGGCATTCATATGATTAATATGTATTGTGACGGTAGCTAGAACCTTACATCAAGTGGCACAACAAGTGGGAATAAAAATAGTTGGACATACACAGAAATTTTTTTTTTTATTTACTTAGATTTTTTGCAAAACAATTGAATTTTTTGTGTCGTAAAAATGTCGTAATATTCAGCAAAAAGCATGGTTGTCTTTTTTTCAATAATATAATTTTAATATTGCACTTACATTAAATAACGTAACAAGCATAAGAAAGCATGCATTGTGTATGTGATAATTATAATCATATAATCTGGATTATCTCTTAGACAATAATCATAGTATCAAAGTCTGTAATCGTCATTTGTCTTTATTAATGTACAATTACATACAATTACATACACAAAGAATTATATTGGCTTTCAAAACAAGCCATCAGCGACACTAAAGGATTCACAAACGTGGAGTTGTTTGCGAGTTTAGAGTTGAGTTGCTTGGTAGTTCAAACTGTGCAAGAGTGCTTCAACAAATCATGTATAAATTTGGCACAACAGCTGCTCTGACCTATGAAATGAGCTCGAGTTTAAATAGTTCAGTTCTGTCTGTTATCAGCACACGATCTCAGCATCAAACACTTCCGAAATTTAAAATAATAAAGTTAGGCAAGTAACAGCTTTAAAGTCTAATACATTTTGCATCCTGGTGTAAGATGGATAATTGCAGAGATGAAGCAAATAGGGGTGGGGGGGTGGTCTGTGTTTCAATGCGGCCACTTTTAAAAAGTTTGAGACACTCCTGGAAAAATTTGTCTGCTGGCTTCTACATAGTAAACCCACATCCTGCATAACCATTAGTAACCTGTTTCTGTTTTTTAAAATATAGCTTTCTTTTGCCTTACATGCCTTTTCTGATTGTGAGCAAAGAGTTACATTTTTCAACTTCCCAATATTTTTGCAAAGAATTAACCAGGTGGACTTTTGTACTTTAGAATTTTAGCTTTATTATTAGATGGAACGTACATGTTCTGTTTCTGTGCATATGATTTAAGCACAAGCAACGGTACACTGTAGAATTACGGACTTAAACTGCATGAGTTAAGCATTCTGGCTTAAAGCTGATGTCGTCACGAGGTCCTGCTTTGCCTTTTGGGTAATTGTACATGTTTTCCCCATTTGTAGATAGGATCGGATGACTCCCATAATTCCTCTAAACTGAATTTTTTTTGTAACATTATAGAGTGGAAATTTGAAGCTTGAGTCATTTTGGTATCCTATTATTACCCCTCCTGCTTTGTTAGCTGTATTTATTCATGTAGTTATTCAGCTGCTTAATGAAGCTTATAATAATATGAAAGTGGTACAGAATTACTAAATCAAAGAAGATGGATTGAGGTTTAAATCTCAAATGGAATGATGCCGAAATCTATGAATGACTAAAATACATATTGTAATGAAACGTTTGAGTGATTCAAAAGTAAGAATGAGCGTCAAGTATTGTGAGCTTTACAAAATTAGCATACAGACAGTACTGTAGTTACACTACTCATTATTGTTTGATGGTCTTGAAGTTGGCAGTGGATATCAAACTAATAGAGTTGACAAATCACATGAACTTAGATGGAACAGTTTATAATCAGCCACCTGGTTCCATAGAACTAAAGAAAATATAAATTTATAAATCAAGCCTAGAGTAATTATATACTGTGCGTCACTGTAATATCGAACATAGTCATACAGTATATTACACACATGACTGTTGCATGTGTGGACATTGAGATGTCAGACATATATAAAGGTCTGTAAAAATGTTTAGAACGAAATTAACAATAACTTTAATTTGTAAAAAAAAAAAAAAAAAAAAAAATATATATATATATATATATATATATATATATATATATATATATATATATATATATATATATATATACATATTTTATTTTTTTTTTTTTTTGTTGTTTTAAACATTTTTTTACCGATTACAAATTTTTAATCATGTTCAAATCCGTATTCATAGCTTTGATAGGACAAAACAGGAGCACTAAATAACAAATAATAAAACCTCTAAACTTATGCCTTCTAAAACTTAAACTTAAAAATAAGGCTTCACAGTGTCTGTATTTTGGCAGAAAGGGGAAATGGCGAGGACAAATGCAGCCAAAGATTGTGTAAGGATAAAAAAAAGTAAAAAACAAAACAAAATGAAAAAAAAGCTGCCATAAGCTTTTTTAAGGCCAGTTGATGCAACTGTTTCACAAGTCCCCACTTCCTGTCAAACCATTGCTGTTCACATAGGAGGTTTATGCAGCCCCCAGATTGAAATCTTATAATGGAATTATAGCAATTACACTGTATACTAAAATTAAACTGATTATTTTCAAATAAATACACTATAATTTGAGGTCTTCAATAAAAAAGAGAAGGATGTCTATCTCATTTCCAATTATCTTTTATTCAAGGAAAGAAAGAAGGAACCCCCCAAAAAAAGGATGTCCAGTCAAAGCCACTGTTGTATGTGTCATCTTAACCATATTTTACAATTTAGCAAAACAAAACTATAATTTGTCGCATGCATCTTTTTTTTCCTAAATAGTGTTATTTATTAATTAATACATTTATGTTCACTCTCACGCCACTAATTCTATTCAAGCACACACTGCGGTTGCACTATAATCACTTAACCTATGGTTTTAATGCTAGCAGCGCTGGGTAATTTCCTGTGTCTTAGCATTTCACAGTTTGAGGTCAAGCGATTTCCTTTTTGGTATATTTCACTTGATGTTCCTCAAACTGAAGTGACAAACTGCACAGTTCCTTCAAAGCCAGGCGCGCACACACACATACACACACACACATACATACATACATACACGCACACATACATATACACATATATTTACTTGCTTAAGGCACATGTTCATAATGGTGAGTACCTAAACTTTCCTTTTAAAATGATATCATAGCTAATTAAGAGCTTAAGATTAAGAGCTCATTAATGTTCATATATAAAATGTTTCGGTGCAGCAGAGTGAGATTACCGTTTTAGATCTGTCGATTTTAGGATAATTTCTGGGTTATTCTGGCATTAAGCACGTAATCTGGATATAAATGATCTGTTTAATTTTCATCTGTTCATCGGCCAATATTTCTATATTTTTATTCATGCAGCTGTTACTGTTGCGTATTGTAATACATAAACACTACATGAAAGAGAGAGGAAGTCTTTGCGTTTAAGGCTTATTATAGCATTTTCATTGGACATGTTGAAATCAACATTTGCTATGCCATGTGTGTATACACACACACGAACACACACATATATAATTGCAACCATAATCAAATCAAAATGTAGGATTTTCAAATTGTTTTCATGAATGAATTCATTAATATAGCAGGTAAGAGATTAATTGCCATGAATGTGGTGGAGTAAGTACATAAATAAGCGTTTTATAATAAAGTTATGGCATGTTAATTTAATTAAGTACACGTTATTATTTATGAATAATGTGGCAAATAATAATAAAGAAATGACACTAAAACTGGAATAACCCAATTTTATTTTAACGATGATTACAAGTTCTACCGCGATCACATAGGAATGCCCAAGTACATAATCTGTGTAAAATGTTCATAAACACAATGCAGCATTTCACAGCATTTTAGCTTTAACGGTTCTAATCATATGCACTGTTACTTGCTGGTCTTAAATCCTGACTGGTTATAAAAGGAGTTCTGTTTGAGGTTTGCTTATGTGTAGCATGATTATAATATTTCTATCCGGTCATTCAGTCACATGTTTGAAACAGAGCAAATGAAGAATGAAATGTTTACAGAAAGTAGTCAAAGGTCGATTTAATCACCGAAGCTAGAAACCTTACCCAGAATAAATCAGTTACCAAGCCGACTGCTGACATGAAACTCAAGTAAGATTTGATCTCTCAAAAAGAGAAGTTATTCATTGCATTTACATTTAGTCATTTAGCAGACGCTTTTATCCAAAACGAATTACAAATGACTTACAAATTCATATATCTATGCAGAGTAAAAAATCCACATAACTCAAAAACAATGACTTTTAAATGTAGATCTTTTTTAATAATTTACATTAAAAAAGAAAATGCCGTGAAAATGAAAGAAAGTTTGAATTCAAAGATTCAGTTCATCTTCCTTCCTAAAGATAAAGCAATTGTATAGTAACTTATATTGTATAGTATTGTATAGCATATTAAAGTATCTTATTTATGAATAATGCATAGTGTTGTATCATGGTTCCAGTTACTAATGGCACTTCACCAATACTGTTTTTCAGGGATTATTAGGATTAATAAGCTTCTTTCTAGGAATTCTGTATACAACATATACATGTTATTTGTTTCTTTTACAGGATCGTATTTTGTTGCAAGCCATGGAGGGACATGAAAGAAAGAAAATCATCGAAATTGCCACAGCAAATCAGTCCAGACAGGGAGGGACCCTGGCATTAAGGAATTTTACCATTCCCAGGAAGAAGCGAGTGTCCGGACAAGGTTTTTATAATTTACCCAGAATACAAAGAGCTTACAGTCAGCTTGTATTGTATTGTATTTTTAAGACAATAAGTACAAATGTAATAAAGCTGCCTGAAAATTAGCACATTTGTATTTTGTTTAGGAAATGTTTGGTTTGTCACACAAATCTGTGTATGTTTTACACTAAAATACTGTAATAACCTTTACAGTTTTTAAACATTAGTAGTTTTGGGAGTTTAAATGTGCTTCCTGACCTCTACCCCACTGTACAGTCCAACTGGAGCCTTGTTCTGAAGAAAGTCGGGATTACACACTCATTCAGTCCAAACTTAAGGAATCCCGATTAGACATGAGGAAGGAACATACTAATGACTGGCAGTGGAGGGATATCAAATTAGTACACAATGAGGAGTTTCTTAAAGAGTTTTCCGATAAAAGGTAAGTGAATAAAAAAATGATGATTTCACATTAAAAAACACATAATAAAAACCTCTATTCTTGGCTTTCAGGTCAGAAATGCGTGCGAAGGGTAGACATGGTAGAGAAATGGAAGAACGCTATTGTTTCTTAGTTGCATCCAATGAAGCAACAAAGCAGATTTACCAATTTGGACTAAAGACTGGGAGACAGGAGCAATACTCTTTGGGAAAACCCTCACATGGGGTTTATTTGTTCAAACATGTCGATGTGGCAGTGAAGCATGCAAATGGAGGTGCATTCAGTGGAAAACATCTACTTGTTTTTAAGGTTGGATTTTTTTTTTAGATAAACACTAAATGATGCTAACATTAACTAGTTAGCAAAGTTACTGCCATTGCCCTTTAATGTCTTTTGTTATTGCATCAAAAGGTCCTGTTTGGAAAAGTGAAAAAAGTAACACCAAGTCTGGAGTGGAACAAAACAGTAGATCCTATGATTGCCTTTGACTCTCATATGGCTAAGGAAACATTTTCATATCGAGACAGTCTTTCTCAACAAGTTTTGGGGTCATCTGTAAGTTACCAATGGTATGAAACGGTGATTGTAATAAAGAATAAAGTCGACTCTGGTTAAATTTTAGGTGTGTGACATTTCCAGGTGTATCTGTTTGACTACAATGAAAATCAAGAACTCAACCAAAGGCCAAGGCAGTGTTTGCCATATGCTGTGGTTTCATTTGATTTCATTAATACAGCAATACCCATAAGCCCACCTGTTTCACCCACTAAGCCTCTCACAGGCTTATTTCAAGGTATGTGACAATTCCTTGAATAAACCACAATGTTACCATTAATATACAGAACCAGTATATTATACCAATTTTAAACACCTTCATTTTGCTCCATGTTCTCAGTTCCACTTACTATAAAGATGGACTTTGTAGTTCTACAATTCCAGACTGTAGTCCATCTGTTTGTGTTCTACAGTACATACTGTGTACGTCCCCTTTACTCTGTTCTAATGGTCAGGACCCAAACAGTAGCAACACAGAGAAGGTATTATTTGGTTGGTGCATTATTCCTATCCCAGCAGTGTCACTAAGGTGTTTAAATGAAACTACAGCAGCACTGCTGCACTAAAAACCCAGAACTGACAAACAATCCACCACCCAAATTATACCTGTTCTGTGATAGTCCAACAGAACCAACAGGAGACTAAGAAAAACAAGAAAACAAATGGACTGTAGTCTACAAAACTACAAAGTCCATCTTTATGGTAAGTGGAGGAAACAATGGAGCATAAAGGAGGTGTGTCCAAACTTATGTTTGTAATAATAACTAATGTTTTTTAATCCATTGTGGTAGGTTCCATAGAACGACTAAAAGGTTGCACTGTGGCTAAAAGAAAGGGAAAAGGTGAAAATGCCACAGTGATTTTTGAACATTTTACCACACCTGGCAGCACAGAGCAGGAATACCAGTCTCTGGTGCCTGTAGCAGATGCTACTCTGTTTCAACACAGTGACCTCCAAAGTTCACCCCCTTTCACCCCTCAGCAGCCATATGTACCACTAACTCCCACGACGACTGAACATTGTGACTCTTCACTTGCATATTTTGAAAATGGAGTTCATTGCACAAATGATGGTGCAAATCCACCAAATACACAGACTCCAAGCACCACTGTGAAATGTGAGAATAATCCAGATACATTCGAAATAACAGCCCAAGTTTTGGCTGAAAAGATTTCCACCATAGTTTATTCATCTCGACTAGTCAAGGACCCAAGGCTGTCCAGGCCGGGAACGACCAATGAAACGAAAGGCTCAGAACCAGACAAGGCGTCTGGCGTAACCCACAGTGACGAGCCGAGTTGCCAGACACAATCACCAAGCCAGGAAGAGATGAGTAAATTGACTGGATCTCATGAAACTGAAAAGGAACAGATTGAGAACAATCTAGTACCTTCACCAGATGGTCCTCAGAAACCCGATTCAGTACCAGAGGAAAATAGTGAAAACATGCCATCGTTTAGGTTTTTCAAAATGAAATTTCAAAAATACGCTGCCTATTTAAAGATGACTGTTGAGGAGAGACACAAAAAAATATGGTCATTGGAAAATCTGACGTCCAGACAAAAACAATCTTTGATTGATCATATACATTCCTACGAGATATGTGACCAGAGGACAAAACCAGGACTGCTTACTAAGAAAGATAATAACTGCAGTTTGTCTCATACAGAGCCACAGAACAATGAAAAAGACATGTCCGTACAAAAAAGTGACACTTTACTGACAGATGAAAACATCTGTGAAACAAACACGTCCAGTAAGTCACCTCATTTAGATGAATCCACTCCAGATATAACAGACACTACAGAAAATAAAGCAGATATTTTAAACATAAGCAACGATCAGATTAAACATATTAATACTGAATCTGAAGAAAGCCAGGTTCAGGACACCGCACCTTTAGATTCCAAAATTGAACACTACATTAAAGATGTAGAAGATGAAGAGCCCAATATTTTAGAGAATATAGTTCTTGAACCAGGTTTTCTGCCAATAAATGACATAGAAATGAACCAAACTATAGAAGGTACTGTTGATTCTGTGTCTGAACTATGTGATATAACAGATGCTAGTCCTGAGTTACAGGCCTTTAACATTGCAGCCATGGATGTAGCAAGCTGTGTTGATATCTCAGTCTTTGATGTTCAGGAAAACAGTGATTATCTCTCTGGATCTGCTGTATTGCCAGATCAAAACACTGCATATAGCATCAATGGTCGAGACAGAGAATCATTAGCACATTTTAAATCTGGTAATAATGCTGAGATGGCTATAGAAGTCAAGAGAGGGGAAACACAACAACATAACACTACTTACTATTCATTATACAAAAGGCTACAGCTAGATCAGTTATTGCCCAGTTCAGATGAAGCTAATAATTTCTCCAGCAAATCGTATCTCAGACCTAAAGGAACAGACACTGGACCAGACAATCACATTAATAGCACAGAGGACCTCCAGGTTATTTTTAAGATACAATCCAGACAGACATCTCAGACTTCAGAAAGGCTTACACTTTCTGATCGATTTTCAAAGTTACGCGGGTGTAATGAGAACCTCAGAGCCTTTGCTCATTTAAAAAGGCTCGCTAAAAACTACACATCTTATCTTAATGGAGAAAGTAAGTGTGATCCTGAAGTTGTAGTGTCAAGCAATGAATGTCAGGAAAGAACTGAAATCAATAATGTTAAATTAATACAACTTATGGCGCAGAGGTACGAGGAGGACAAGATGCTTAAGAATGGAAGACGGCTGAGGAATAAGCGTTTTAAGATGTTGAGTAGATGGAAGTCAAACTCCAATGCATTGTGTAAAATACCTTCAAATCAGTTACTGTTTCGTGTCATGAGAAAGGCGGTGTACACCAGGAATAGACACTTACTGAAAAAAAAGAGAAAATCCAAAGTGAATCTTACATCAAAATCAACTGGTGAGGAAGTTTCTGTCTTAAGTTCAGATTCATCAAACTGCTTGTCGTGCATTGAGACAGAAAGCGAAAAAAATGTCAACAATCCAGAAGCACAACTTAATTCAGGTATCGTGTCTGAGCCTGAGGTCCAAAGTCAACCCAAACTTCTCGACAGCGCAGCAGATTCAACCCACCCAAGCACACCTACTGGTGACAACAAAATAAGTGATCAAGACGGGGATCAAGATGGGAAGGGTCAGACCTCTCAGTCTGGAGAACAAAGCGACAATTGTTCTGAAGAATCGATAAGAATTTTGACCGTTTGTGATGAGATTGCAAAGAATCAAACGCACAGCGATAGTGAAAAATGGCAGAAAAATGATTCAAAAATGACGAATGAGAAAAAAGAAATGAAAACCTCAACTAGAAATTTAAAGCATCAGAAAAAAACTGATTTAAACAGAAAACTGAAGTCCAACAAAGTTAGCCGGCTTGCACAAAAAGAAGAAAAGGAAAGTAGTAAATTACCAAGAAGACTAACAAGAGCCAGCGCGAGACGATTAAGGGAACGCAGTTGTGAAATGAGAGAAACCCACCAGGACATGGAAAAAGCTGTCTCCAACATCTCTGTTGATAAAAACGCCGGCGATATAAACAGTGGTTCTACTGAGGCAATCCAGACGTCTACAACTTCAGATGTACCAAGTGGAATAAATGATGAGACATGCAGTGATACTTCACCAATTCTACATGCTGGTGTCTCAGTACCAGAAAATGTCAGATCAGAGGAGATTATGGAAAATGCATGCACTATTCAAAGAAGTGAACAACAAAGTGATGCAAAGAGAACCAATGCAAATGACAAAGACGAGTCAATGGCTGAGCAAAGCAGCCTTAAAGCAGTAAGCGTTAACAATGACATTACACAGCCCCGTCTTGAGAACTCAAATCTTTCTGAGTCTAATCTACAAAACCTGTCCACTAAAGAGAACACAAAAAGCAACTGGAAAATGAACTCATGGGTGGAGCCGTCAAAAGATCCAAACAGCATATCTGCAAAAGAAGACCTTTCTGTGATGGACAATTTGCATTTAGCTTGGCAAGCACAAGACCAAAACAATGTCTCAAGCACTTCAGAAACACTCATCATTTCTAAGTTAAGGGACTATTTAACCAAGTTTGAAACTGCTGTCAAGAAACAAGAATTTACAGACGAATCTGTAAAGGAGGGTCAGGGACCGATGGCGTGGATAACATTAGATAGCACTGTTCCTAAACATTTATTAGAAATGAGGCACTACAGCAAACAGGCTTTAGCTGATCCCCCATGTTTGGCAGCCCCTTCCAAGCACAAACAAAGTGATGAACATGGACTTCCCACAAGCTGCGTGGTAAAAAGGCAAAGACTGAACAAAGAGGAAGAGTTTAGTCCAGACGTTATTTTTGTGGAAACAACTAGAGATAAGTCGCATGCACCTTTGCTGGCACTTCCTGAACTTCAGCCACTGCAGATTCCTTCCACTGTAACCAACATGAACTACTGGTTGCAAAATCATGTAACTGCACTGCACCATAGTCATAGTAATCCAATGCAACAAAATCATAATCCTCAGTGCATTAATAATGCAGTTAAAACAATACAGTGCAATGCACCTCTGCAGAACCATGCACTGCAACAACACAATGGAAATGCATCGCATCAAAAGAATGCATCACACCGAAACCATGCATTGCAACACAACCCTGGTAATGCACTGCAGCAAAATAATACACTGCAGCAAAACCATGGAAATACAATTCAGCAAAATTATGCACTACAAAAAAGTTATGCAGCGCAGAAAAGTCCTACATTGCAGCAAAACCATGGAAATGCACTGCAGCAATATCATCCACAACCAAACCATGCAAATTCCCTGCACCAGCATCATCCTCTACCGCAAACCCATGGAAATACCCTGCAGCAGCATCATTCTTTACCACAAAGCCATGGAAATGCCCTACACAAGAATCACTCTCTTCCACAAAGCCATGGAAATGCCATGCAGAAGACTCATTCATCACCACAAAATCAAGGGAATGCCCTGCACCAGCATCCTCAACCACAAAACCATGGAAATACACTGCACCAGCATCATCCCCTACCTCAAAACCATCGAAATGCACTGCACCAGCATCATCCTCTACCACAAAACCATGAAAATGCCATGCAGAAGAATCATCCACCACCACAAAGCCATGTAAGTGCACTGCAGAAGGATCATCCATCACCACAACACCTTGGAAATGCACTGCAGAAGAATCATGCACCACCACAAAATCACGGAAATGCACTGCAGCAGCATTATCCACCACCACAGAAGCATGGAAATGCACTGCAGCAACATAATTTACCACCACAAAACCATGGTAATGCACTGCAGAAGACTCATCCACCACCACAAAACCATGGAACTTCATTGCAGCAGCATCATCCACCACCACAAAACCATGGAAATGCATTGCAGAAGAATCATGCACCACCACAAAACTATGCAAACGCACTGCAGAAGAATCATCCACCACCACAAAACCATGGAAATTCAATGCAGCAGCATCATCCTCTACCACAAAATCATGGAAACGCACTGCAGAAGAATCATCCACCACCACAAAACCATGGAAATGCACTGCAGCAGCATCATCCACCACAACAAAACCATGGAAATGCACTGCAGAAGAATCAGGTCATCTCTTCTCAAGCATCAGAATCCATAACTCGTTTAGGCGTCAGTCATTCAGTACCAGACAAAACAAATGCAGTTAATGAACATACCACTCACCATAAAAAAGAACAGGTAACGTGTCTGAAGAATTGTTACAGTGTCATTGATATCTCAACCACTCTAAAACTAGCTGACCATGCAATTTTGCTAGAGGATCTCCAACCTCTTCAGGTAAAATGCAAAGCAATGCTGGAATATTTTATTTCCAATTTTGAAAGGGATCTAAATATTTCTTTTGACCAGTCGTGCATTTCCCGAAAGCTTATCTTAGACAAATATCTAGACCATCCTCCTGCACCCATCGAACTGAAATTTGAGTCAATAAACTCTTTCCTGGAAATTCAAATGATGGTGGAAGCATGGCATTTTGTTGAAAACAAAATCAACTTCGTAAAAAGAACTCCGAGATTTCGCAGTCTGCTCTGGTATGATCCTTCTCTCTATGGTGAACTCTACAAGGGCGCTGTTGGATTTCAGCAGCAGTCGTCGTTGTTTTCATCATTCCAGCAGTGCCTTGCCACGGAAGACTTCAGCAAATTGCAGGAGTACTACTGTGCAGTGTCCACTTTGCATCAGCAGCTCCAAGAAGCCCCCGACACATCCTACTACATGTACCTAAAAACCAAACGTGAGAGGCTCGAAGTAGAAGCTGCACTCCGAAACCCCCCAGATGTGAAGAGTTTCTTTTTATCCGTTCCTGTGGCCATGATGATGAACTTGGGAGACTCATTGGAAAGTCTGGAAAAGGTTCAAAATGTAGTCACACGATTCATCGAGACGCCTGCTGATCGGTTGCCAGGCATTTTTGATGTTGGGAAAGCAGAGCATCTGTCTATTATATGTAGATATCTTCAGGAAAAAGCACTCTTTCTTAAAGCAAATAAAGATATGAGTAAAGTGTCATGGTTTGGTTTAGAGCATCTTCTTTATGATGCATCAAAGGTTCTGGTTTGGAATGAATCAGCACATGGACAGACGAACGAAGTATTAAAGAACTACAAACGGTCAAATCCACAAATTGTTTATGGGGTGACTGAGGCTGGTACAGCTTTGATCAAAAAGATGGATAAGCCCCCTGCCCCTCAATCCATGGAGGGAGTACAAAGCACACAACAGGAAAAGGAACTTATCAGAAGCTCAAAGCCAGCCACGTCTTCTGAGAAGGCTCACACTGCACTGGTAAGACTCAGGAAAGAATGATTTTACTACTACTATTACTGATATGGGCTCGAAACTAACAAAGACAATATTCTACTTTGATCTAGAACAATCAAACTCAAGACAGCCATAAAGAAACACATCAAGCCGCCAATAAAAGGTAAAAATCAAAATCGAAATATGAAAGAAATTGTAAAACTGCATGTTTTTATAAAGATCAAGATCAACGGTTTTTAAAGAAGCTTGTTTTAGTTAAGGCTAGTAGTTTCAAATTTCAACTACAACATAAATTTTCTTTACAATTACTTAATGCGGGCGGCACGGTGGCTTAGTGGTTAGCACGTTCGCCTCTCAGCACTAGGGATTCCCGGTTCGAATCCCCATCTGGGTGGAGTTTCCATGTTCTCCCCGTGTCCGCGTGGGTTTGCTCCGGGTTCTCCGGTTTCCTCCCACAGTCCAAAAACATGGATCAAGTCAATTGAGTTCTCCAAATTACCCCATATAGAGTGTGTTTGAGTGAGTGAGTGTGTGCCCAGCGATGGATTGGCGCCCTGTCCTGGGTCTATCTGCCCATCGCCCGAGACGTTCTCCCCTGGATGGGCATGGGGAACCCCACCGCGACCCTAATAGAGGATAAAGCGGGAGATAATGAATGAATTACTTAATGCAGAGATTAACGTAAGATTGAGGGCAAGGTAGCTGAGTGTTTAGGGCATTGTGCTATCAATCTGAAGGTTGGGGATTCAAAGCTCAGGTCCACTGAAGTAACCAATGTGGGTCCTTGAGCAAGGCCCTTAACCCTCATTGCTCCAGGGATGATGTGATTAACCCTGTGCTCACCTTGTAAGTTGCTTTGGATAAAAGCATCTGCTAAATGACCAAATGGAATGTAAATGTTAACATCAGCTATTGATATTGTATAAGCAGTGACTGCAGGCAATATGTGATATATTTATGTAATTCCCAGGTTTTTTGGCTTTGTGTATCCACCCTGACAGTCTCAGTCTCACATGATCATACTCTGACCTGTACCTCAGGGCTAGTCAATAGGATAGTGTTTGCAGTCCCCTATGAATCATATTTGTAGAAGTGTTCACAAAACACACTGTATTTATTATAGTCAGGTACAACCGCTACAGTTTATTCAAATTGTGGTTTTAGTCATATGCTGTTTCCTGGAGTAACAACAAATCACATATAATATAGACATAGAAAGCACAAGAAATGGGGAGGGAGATTCCAATCAGCAGCAATGCACTATTGTATAAATGTACAAAACAATGTAGTCAAATATATGAGTTTAATTGAATTCTGGAAAACATGTAAATGACCCATGGTAGTTTTGTAAAGGGAACAATATGTGAAAAGAACAGCTCTATACAATGTTTTGACACTTATTTAACAATATGAATGATATGGATAAGTTTATTTCTTAAAAATACCAATTTTTCTGCATTAGTTGGTGATCAGCTGTACCCTGTACATATGTGTTATTAGAGCTAAATGTTATTTGGTGTTTTATTTAAGCGACAGGCCACATGACATGCAAATCCCATAGCTAACAAATTATTTACAAATATTGTTTTTTATATAAATTAGTTTATACAAATTTAAATACATTTAGTAGTTTTGTATTACTTCTTTATTCATTCATTCATTCATTCATTATCTTCCGCTTTATCCTATATTAGGGTCGTGGTTCCCATGCCCATCCAGGGGAGAACGTTTCGGGCGCTGGGCAGATACACCCAGGACAGGGCGCCAATCTATCGCTGGGCACACACTCACTCACACAGACACGGACACATACACACTCTATATGGGGCAATTTGGAGAACTCAATTGACTTGATCCATGTTTTTGGACTGTGGGAGGAAACCGGAGAACCCGGAGGAAACCCGCGCAGACACGGGGAGAACATGGAAACTCCACCCAGATGGGGATTCGAACCAGGATTCCCTAGTGCTGAGAGGCGAACGTGCTAACCACTAAACCACCGTGCCGCCCTACTTCTTTATTAATTATTTATTTATTTGATTACTTTTATTGTTTTGAAACATAATTTAAAATCACAATTCTACGCAAAAATGTTCATACTGTTTGTTTTTTAGGGCAACTTGTCCATCTTCAAGACTTAACTTTAGTGATGCTGCTGCTACTCCACTTCTTCAAACCAATTTATCAGCTCAGCTTGGAAACCCAAGTCCCTATACTGACTTTCCACAGAGAAACAGTGCAATCCCTTGGAAAGCTCCTCAAAATCACCTTTGGGATTGGACCCCACACCAATCATTTAATCAAGAATTGCGATCTCTGCTCTTCTCCAAAGGAAAAATGACTACACCCCTCGTAGAACCCAGGACAACACCTGTCACAGACCACCAGAGCAGCCAAGTGGTCAGACAGCAGCCACCTACACCAATAATCGTGAAGCCAAGACCTGAGAGAATCGTCCATCAGCCAATCAGAGCGCCTCACCATGCTGAGTTCTCGAAAGAGCAAGCAAACAAATTTACAAGACCCATAATTAAACCCTTACCTCTCCAAAGTTACCCCACACCTTTGGTAATGCCTCCACCCTTTCCACCTCTGCCGTTCTCCAACACATCAACTGCGGTACCTCTGCATAGCAATCCAACACCAATAAGCTACCCTTACCTGCTTCTAAATGGACAAACATTCTCTAACGCAGGTTCCTCTATGCCTGTTTCAGCCCTCCATACCGAAACTCAGTACCACCCTCACCCTGTTTAGAAAGACTGAAGACTGCAGTGTTTGCATTCTATAATATATTAATTATCATTTGTTAAAAATGTTTTTTAATTAGCTTTTTAATATGGCTCTTTTTCTATTTAATTGAATATTTTTTCACCAGTTTATAACTTATATGCTTACTAATTTAGAATGTAAAAAGTAAATAATATGGTTAAACGTTTATATTGTAATAGTCTTGTGAATACATGTTACAGCTGTGTGTTTTATATGTATAATGTATTTTAACATTAAATTGTTCACATGTTTATTAATAATGAAATGCACTTTAGTTGGAAACATTTATGAAGTTCGTTTTATAAAAAACACACCTGGTTACGTTAACAAAAGAGAATGTGTAAAAACACAAAACCCTTTTATGGGTTTCTTTCTCAAAATATGAAGACAAAGCTGCACCTTTTAGGGAATATCACTGAAAGAAGTAATAAAAAACATAATCTTGTCATTAAATAAAATATAAAGAAAATGTAAGTCTGCCACAACTCACTCCATGAATTTATGTGTGTGAAAACTAAGAAAGGGAAGGTGGGTCACCAAATCACCATAAAGTTGCTATCTCATCTCATAATCTTGACCGCTTAATCCTATACTAGGGACTAGAATCACAGGGGGTTCTCCATGTCCATCCAGGGGAAATCTTTTAAGCGTTGTGCAGATACACAAAGGACCGCAGATACACAAAGGACACAGGGGAGACCGTTTCGGGCGCTGGGTGGGACAGGGTGCCAATCCATCGCTGGGCACACACTCACTCACACAGACACACTATATATGGGGCAATTTGGAGAATTCAATTGACTTGATCCATGTTTTTAGACTGTGGGAGGAAACCGGAGAACCCGGAGGAAACCCACGCGGACACAGGGAGAACATGGAAACTCCACCCAGATGGGGATTCGAACCGGGAATTCCTAGCGCTAAGAGGCGAACGTGCTAACCACTAAGCCACCGTGCTGCTAGGGGCAATATATATGTGTCAATTTAGAGCAGCCAATTCACCTTGAATCCATGGTTTTGGACTGTGGGAGTATGAAATAGGGAACATGGAAACTATACCCAGATCGGGTTTGAATGTGGATACCCAGCACTGAGAGGCAAACATGCTAACCATTAAACCAAAAAAGATTGACAACAATCACCAACACCGTAGTTTGTACAAACAAGAGATTTGTATCCAAATTTAAAATTACTTACATCTCTACTGTGAAGTATGGTGGTGAAACAGACGTTTTCTATGAAAATTAATGTCCATCCATTATCTTCCGCTTTATCTTCTACAAGGATTGCAGTAGGGTCATCCAGGGGAGAACATTTCAGGCACTGTCTATCGCTAATCTACCACTGTGCACACACACACACAAACACACTCTATATGGGGCAATTTGGAGAATTCATGTTTGATCCATGTTTTTGGACTGTGGGAGGAAACCAGAGGAAACCCACGCGGACACGGGGAGAACATGGTAACTCCACCCAGATTGGGATTCGAAGCGAAATTCCTAGCGTACTAACCACTAAGCCACCGTGCCACCCATATTCAATTAATATATGGCAGTAAAACAAAACCTATCTACGGCCAGTGAAAGATCTTTTAACTGGACACTGATTCAAATAACTCCTCAAAATCAACAGCTATACTGTAGTGACCACAGAGGGGTGGTTTGGTCATGACCATCCCAAACTTCTGTCTAATGAGCTGGAGAGGGGACCGCTTTCTTATTAGGAATTTTGGCCATGCTTAGAAGTGTTGTGTCGAACTTATTTACATTTCTGCATTGCAATGCACTCTGAGGTGCTAATTATAGACCTTCTCCTAAGCACAGAACATGGGGTCTGCATATCAGAGGTTTGAACCCGTATGGAAAACTCCCTGTGTAAATAGAATAGCATACAATGCAGGCTGTATAGCTCGAGCATCACTGTGCCGCAGTGCACTGAAATAGGCAGTGCCATTTATATGGAAATGTGAGCTGATGTCGTGTCTTCTCCAGTTTCATTAACCACTGCAGAAAGAAAAAAAAGTTTTAGTTTTACAAACAGAGGCTGAACGAAAAAAAGGGTGCATGTTATCAACAGGTTTTCAGTGATATATATTAATTCTTGGGCGGCACGGTGGCTTAGTGGTTAGCACGTTCACCTCTCAGTGATTCCCGGTTCGAATCCCCATCTGGGTGGAGTTTCCATGTTCTCCCTGTGTCCGTGTGGGTTTCCTGCGGGTTCTCCGGTTTCCTCCCACAGTCCAAAAACATGGATCAAGTCAATTGAATTCTCCAAATTGCCCCATATAAAGTGTGTTTGTGTGAGTGAGTGAGTGTGTGCCCATGGATTGGCGCACTGTCCTGGGTCTATCTGCCCAGCGCTCGAAACGTTCTCCCCTGGATGGGCATGGGGAACCCCACCGCGACCCTAATAGAGGATAAAGCAGGAGATAATGAATGAATGAATATTAATTCTCATAGTTCTTATAAACAATAGCTTTTAATTTATATTATCACTTTATCCTCCTGCATCTAAGGAGAATATTTCATGCGCTGGGCAGATACAATTCATTGCCACATACATTATGGGGTAATTTAAGTAGGGTAGTTAATTCAGCCAATTGACCTTGAATCCATATTTTTGGAGTGTGGGAAGAATACTGGAGGACCCAGAAGAAACACACAGGGAGAACATGGAAGCTCCACCCAGATTGGGATTTGAATCTGGATCCCCAGCACTGAGATGTGAACGTGCTAACAGCACTACACCACTAGTAATTAATTTATAGTAATTCTTTAAATGATTAGAATTCATTTTATTAATAATAATATTAATATATGTCCAGTCTGGACCATGTGTACATCTTATCAAGGTTTCTGGATAGTTCTGTTCACATAGTTAATAAAAGGTGAGGCTACGACTTTTTATTCCTGTGAAACAAGGACACAACGTGTCATTGATGCAACCCAGAGCATATAACACTCAAGTGCCAGGAGCTTTGCTTCTGAACATTTTTATTAAACATGATTGAATTACAGTCCTTCATGATGCATGGATGCATCACAGCGGACACTTGGCCTTTATTTCCTACTTCAGCCATCTGCATTCACACATGTTTAAAAGGGTTCTGTTGCTGAACTCTATGAATCATTTTTCTAGCACTGTTACTTTATGCCTAGAAAAATAATAATATCCAAAGGTCAGGCTTTCAGAAAAAGTTTCTACCATTAATGCTTCATTTTTTTTTCTTATAAAAAGTTCTCGTAAAAAGTGTGAGCAGAGCAGAGCAGAGCAGAGCAGAGCCACAACCACTGAGAGCAGTACACTGACTGCGGTTTTTCTGTAAAAATGGGTTACTTTTAAACTGCTGCTGTGTTTTTTTTCTCAGGGGTTAGGAATTTGCATATCCTGATTTAGATCATTTATACATATATTAAAATACATTCAAATCTACATTTCCATCAACTAATTTACTTATATCCAAATTTTCTAGCCAGTCTCAACACAAGTGTACATTGCACCAGATATTCAATATGTCAGAAGCAATGCTCAATATGATGTTATGTGTAAACATTATTGTACGTTCACAGTGCATGGTAAACTTTACAGAAATGTTTCATGGGTCATTTCTTTATGGCCTGTCTTTAACTCACAAACAGACTACATAATCACACTGAACTGACTGACCTATGTTCCCTCATTTACATGGCAAAATCTCATTAGAATAGAAGTCAAGAAGGTTCTTGACAAGTTTTCGTTGACTTAGAATATGGTGATTATTGTTTTTTTTTCCACAAAAATTACATCTGTTTTCACCAATTTCATCGAATTTAATCAACATACTCACACGACGTGTAAAAATCTCATAGTCCCCATTAAATGTTTTTCAGTGTGTTAGTGTGTCTTTGGTATTGTGTCAATGGGAAATTTTCAAAAGACAAAAAAAGTACTTATTATTATGTATTAACTATTTATGAGTGTTACCTGAAAACACCTCATTTCGAGCCCACCACACCCATCAGTGTAGATATATTTTCAAGCACTGTTGCTATTTAATATTTATATTAATATTATTCAAACACAAATGTTGTTGGGGGATGTAAGATAGCAATAAGCACTGCAATGCATAAGAAAGTGCTCTAAATATCACACCCCCACTTTAAAAGTTCTGTTATTCATTAAAACGATAATGATAATGTTATTTGGTGTACATTTACATTTACATTTAGTCATTTAACAGATGCTTTTATCCAAAGCGACTTACAAAGAGAACATTACAAGTCAGAAGTTATGGAGAAAACCAACTATACTGTAAATTGATCAAACCTGATTGTTATTTTATGCTGCCCTCCCCCTTTTTTCTTTTTCTACAACAGGTATTTGTTAAAGAGATGCGTCTTCAGTAGTTTCTTAAAACTGTTTAGTGATTCTGCATTACGGATATAGTTGTGAAGATCGTTCCACCATTGTGCAGTGGTGAACGGCACGGAGTGAGAATGAGCTCCTCTGTGAGGCGGAATCGCCAGGCGGCAATCATCGCTGGAGCGAAGTGAACGAGTCGGAGTGTATTTTGAAAAGATAGAGTGAAGGTAGGTGGGGGAAGATCCAGAAATGGTTCTGTATGCCAGAGTCAGTGACTTGTACTGAATGCGAGCAGCTACAGGGAGCCAATGGAGGGAAGTGAGTAATGGAGGGACATGAGTTCGCTTGGGGGTTAAACACAAGCCGGGCTGCAGAGTTTTGAATCAGTTGAAGAGGTCTGATTGTGGAAGCTGGGATACCGGCAAGTAGCGCATTACAATAATCAAGCCGGGATAGGACTAGGGCTTGAACAAGCAGTTGGGTCGCATGTTCAGTCAAAAAGGGTCTGATCTTCCTTATGTTGTAAAGAAGGAATCTGCAGGAACGGGCGGTTTTGATAACATGATCAGAGAGTTTAAGGTGGGAGTCTATACAAGGTGTTGTCATCAGGGGCAAAAGACAGATGAAGCTGAGTGTCATCAGCATAGCAGTGGTAAGAGAAATCACGCGCCTGGATGACTGTGCTCAGTGATGTCATGTATAGTGAGAAGAGGAGAGGACCAAGTACAGAGCCCTGAGGCACACCAGTGTGTACTTGGTGAGAGTTAGAGATCTCCCCATTCCATGACACTTTGAAGGTCCTTCCTGTGAGATAGGATCGAAACCATTCAAGTGTCGTATCAGAAAAGCCTAATTCAGAGAGGGTGGACAGTAGAATCTGATGATTTACTGTATCAAAAGCTGCAGAAAGGACTAGCAGAATGAGGACAGAGGATTGAGATTTGGCTTTGGCAGATTTAAGTGAGTCAATCACAGAGAGCAATGCTGTCACATCTAAAACCGGACTGATTGGGATCAAGGAGATTATTCTGATTAAGAAATTTGTAGACCTGTGTGGATACCACCCGTTCAAGTGTTTTAGACAGTGATTTTTTATATATATATATATACCACCAAATAACATAATCATTTTAATAGTTTAATAGTATCTCATTATAGCACCACACACACACACACACACACACACACACACACACACACACACATATATATATATATATACTTTAAAGCTGATTTTACTTTGCCTTTTGCTTCTCAGATTATTTCCATGATTCAGCTCCATTTACGTCATGGCATAGCACAGTATGCTGCTGTCACAAACACTTTAAACTGATCCCAGAATCTTTTTTGCTTTTAGTGAAAGAGCACAGTGTGTAATTCTGCCAGAGATTGCCAAAGACCAACGGTTAGCCTGGTAGTTATTTGCTAATTAAATCGTATCATTTTTTTTGGCTATCTCAACAATCTCGTATGTGTTCGGATTCACTCCCCGTTACAGATATAGTGCTCTAAGAATTCTTTCCAACATTTTAGTATTTGAATTCTCAGATGTGATAATATCTCACTATACAGTTCTCTTAAAAGGTCCCTCAGCGAGCCAGTATTTTTAGTGTTCATATGACATCCACTATAAAGCAGTATATAGACCACATTGCAATGTAGTGTCTGTTAAACCTTCTACAGATTTAATATAGAAGGAAGATTATTTTGAACAGAAAACACTCATTTTAATATTTATGTAGTCATATCTTAGTGATTTGTTAAGGCAACCAGAAAACACATGCCATTGTAAATAAAAAAGGGGCAGTTGTAGGCTTGTGGTTAAGTAACTAGCCTTGTGGCCTGTAGATTTCTGGGCCCACCAAGTACCATGGCTGAAGTTCACAAGGATGGACAATGATGCATTCATTAAAGAGTTAGACCAGTGAGTGGAACATCTAAAAGAGTGTAAGCAGCTCACTGAGAACCAAGTGCGGACTGTAAGGAACAGCAGCTGATCACAAGGTGTAAACAAGGCGCCCACCACTCCCGGACTGTGTAATCACTTCACCAATGTGTGTATACGTGCGTGGGTTAAATGTGGAGGATAAATTTCTGTGTGTGTAAGTACAGTAGGCAAATTATTAATTAATTCATTCATTCATCAACTTTGGCTTAATCATCTACTAGGGTTGTGTGTATGTGTGGGGAGGGGGGTTCCCCATGCCTAAACAGGGGAGAACATATCGGGCGCCAGGACAGGGTACTAATATATCGCTGGGCACACTCACTCACACAGACACAACAAACACACATTATATGGGGCAATCGAGAGCCTTCAGTTGACATTGATTCTGTGTCTTTATACTGTGGGAGGAAACCAGAGAACCCGGCAAAAACCCACGCATACATGGGGAGAACATGGAAACTCTACCCAGATTGGGATTCGAACTGGGAATCCATAGCATATTCCATGTTCTCCCCTTGACTTTCCTCTGGGTTCTCCGGTTTCCTCCCACAGTCCAAAAACATGGATTAAGGTCAATTGAATTCTCCAAATTGCCCCATATTGAGTGTGTTTGTGTGAGTGAATGTGTGTGCCCAATGATAGATTGGCGCAATGTCCTGGGTGTATCTGCCCAGTGCCCGAGATGTTCTCCCCTGGATGGGCATGGGGAACACCCCCCAACCCCCCTGCGACCCTAGTAGAGGATAAAGCGGAAGAAAATGGATGGATGAATGTCCTTGTACTGTCAAATTGGTATTTAAATTGTCATTAATAGACTAAATGTTGTATATATACGTGTTAAAAAAACTTTAAAGGCGGCATGGTGACTTAGTGGTTAGCACGTTGGCCTCTCAGCATTAGGGATTCCCGGTTCGAATCCCCATCTGGGTGGAGTTTCCATGTTCTCCCTGTGTCCACGTGGGTTTCCTCCGGGTTCTCCGGTTTCCTCCCACAGTCCAAAAACATGGATTAAGGTCAATTGAATTCTCAAAATTGCCCCATGTGGAGTGTGTTTGTGTGAGTGAGTGTGTGTGCCCAATGATAGATTGGCGCCCTGTCCTGGGTGTATCTGCCCAGCACCCGAGATGTACTCCCCTGGATGGGAATGAGGAACCCCACCGCGACCCTAATATAGGATAAAGCGGAAGATAATGAATGAATGAATGAATGAATGAATAAAGAAGTAATACAAAACTACTAAATGTATTTAAATTTGTATAAACTCATTTATATAAAAAATATTTTTTAATATTGTTTTTATTCATTCATTCATTGGCGCTGGGCACTCGGGCGCTGGGCAGATACACCCAGGACAGGGCGCCAATCTATTGCTGGGCACACACTCACACAGACACGCATGCATACTCACTCTATATGGGGCAATTTGGAGAACTCAATTGACTTGTTCCATGTTTTTGGACTGTGGGAGGAAACCGGAGAACCCGGAGGAAACCCACGCAGACACGGGGAGAACATGGAAACTCCACCCAGATGGGGATTCGAACCGGGAATCCTTAGTGCTGAGAGACGAACATGCTAACCACTAAGCCACCGTGCCACAATATTGTTTTTATTCATTCATTCATTCATTTTCTCCCGCTTTATCCTCTATTAGGGTCGCGGTGGGGTTCCCCATGCCCATCCAGGGGAGAACATCTCGGGCGCTGGGCAGATAGACCCAGGACAGGGCGCCAATCCATCGCTGGGCACACACTCACTCACTCAAACACACTCTATATGGGGCAATTTGGAGAATTCAATTGACTTCCATGTTTTTGGACTGTGGGAGGAAACCGGAGAACCCGGAGGAAACCCACGCAGACACGGGGAGAACATGGAAACTCCACCCAGAGGGGGATTCGAACCGGGAATCTTTAGTGCTGAGAGGCGAACATGCTAACCACTAAGCCACCGTGCCGCAATATTGTTTTTATTCATTCATTTTCTCCCGCTTTATCCTCTATTAGGGTCGCGGTGGGGTTCCCCATGCCCATCCAGGGGAGAACATCTCGGGCGCTGGGCAGATAGACCCAGGACAGGGCGCCAATCCATCGCTGGGCACACACTCACTCACTCAAACACACTCTATATGGGGCAATTTGGAGAATTCAATTGACTTCCATGTTTTTGGACTGTGGGAGGAAACCGGAGAACCCGGAGGAAACCCACGCAGACACGGGGAGAACATGGAAACTCCACCCAGATGAGGATTCGAACCGGGAATCCCTAGTGCTGAGAGGAGAACATGCTAACCACTAAGCCACCGTGCCGCTATTGTTTTTATATTTTTTATCAAATATAAAAGTGTGCAGCTATGCAAACTTTTACATTGATGATATATTGTTTTCTATTAAAAACAATAATATACCGCGACCCTAATAGAGGATAAAGCGGAAGATAATAATAAACGATGGCGTTGAGTCTGCCCCGTCGCGCGACGGCAGCACAGGAGTTTTTGGTTCGCTATCACGTGACGCACGTCCTCCCGTGGATGCTTTTGTGATGACGTCAGGAGGAGGCTCAGGAGGAGCAGCCATTACGCAGCGGCTTTCTCGGAGAAAGGTCGGCTGTGGTGAATGATCCACACCCAGTCTGAATTCCAGCGGCACACCGCGTCCGTTCGGCGGGCTTATCGGCGGCCTCTCCCCTCAGTGCGATAACTAGCTCGACCGCGGGAGCAGAGCGCTTTTTCGGCCGGGAGGCGGTGGTTCCTGGGCGCTTTGGACCGGAGGAGAAGCGGCTCCGCTTGGCTAGGCTAATCGAAGCTAAGCTGCATTGCTAAGCGAAAATTCAGCTAGGCGGCAAGCGAGCAGCTCCCATTAGCACCCGATCTACCATTACCATTACAGAACCGCCCGATCCGATCCGATCCGATCCGCAGAGCCGGGGCAGGACGCTCACACACCGCGAGGATGGACGATAAGGCGTTCACTAAAGAGTTAGATCAGTGGGTGGAACAGCTGAACGAGTGTAAGCAGCTCACCGAGAACCAAGTGCGGACTCTGTGCGAGAAGGTAAGGAGCAGCAGCTGAACACGCTAATGCTAACCACCCAACAGCAACCCCATAAACCTACAGCAGTCCAACAAACAGACCATTATAACTTTTAAACATCCGTGCTTTATGGGATTAATGGGATTCTATATATAAAAATCATCGTGTGACTGCTCTACAATGGACAATTAAATATACTATATCATATCACATTATATACTTATTATATACATAATACATTATTGCATAGTATTTTTAAAAAACGTATTTTTATTATTCGATACCTTTCTGTTTACCACCCAACACCAACCCCATAAACCTACAGCAGTCACGGGATTATATATATAAAAATCATCCTGTGACTGCTCTACAATGGACAAATAATTATGTATATACATAATACATTTTTATATAGTATGCGTAGTATTTTTTTATAAGGTCTTATAGCTATTTTTATTATTCAATACATTTCTGTTTACACACACATATATATATATATATATGCTAACCACCCCCATATATATGCAACACCAACCCCACAAACCTACAGCAGTCCAACAAACAGACCATTATAACAAACAGCCATTTAAACATCCGTGCTTTATGTGAGTAATGGGATTATATATATAAAAATTATCGTGTGACTGCTCTACAATGGGCAATTGAATATACTATATCACATTATATACTTATTATATACATAATACATTATTATGTATTATGCGTAGTATTTTTTTATAAGGTCTTATAGCTAATTTTATTATTCAATACATTTCTGTTTATATATATATGCTAACCACCTAACACCAACCCCATGAACCTACAGCAGTCCAACAAACAGACCATTATAACATTTAAACATCCGTGCTTTATGGGATTAATGGGATTATATATATATAAAAAAATCATCGTGTGACTGCTCTACAATGGACAATTGAATATACTATATCACATTATATACTTATTATATACATAATACATTATTATATAGTATGCATAGTATTTTTTTATAAGGTCTTTAAGCTATTTTTATTATTCAATACATTTCTGTTTATATATATGCTAACCACCTAACACCAACCTCATAAACATACAGCAGTCCAACAAACAGACCATTATAACAGCCATTTAAACATCCATGCTTTGTGATTAATGGGATTATATTCATAAAAATCATCGTGTGACTGCTCTACAATGGACAATTGAATATACTATATCATATCACATTATATACTTATTATTTACATAATACATTATTATATAGTATGCATAGTATTTTTTAATAAGGTCTTATAGCTATTTTTTATTATTCGATATCTTTCTGTTTACCACCCAACACCAACCCCATAAACCTACAGCAGTCTAACACACAGACCATTATAACAAGCAGCCATTTAAACATCCGTGCTTTATGTGATTAATGGGATTCTATATATAAAAATCATCGTGTGACTGCTCTACAATGGACAAATAATTATGTATATACATAATACATTTTTCATATAGTATGCGTAGTATTTTTTTATAAGGTCTTATAGCTATTTTTATTATTCAATACATTTCTGTTTATATATGTGTATATATATGCTAACCACCCCTATATATATGCAACACCAACCCCATAAACCTACAGCAGTCCAACAAACAGCCATTTAAACATCCGTGCTTTATGTGATTAATGGGATTATTAAAAAAAAAAAACACCTGTGACTGCTCTACAATGGACAATTGAATATACTATATCATATCACATTATATACTTATTATGTACATAATACATTATTATATATTATTCATAGTATTTTTTATAAGGTCTTATAGCTATTTTTATTATTCGATACATCCACCCAGATTGGGATTCGAACCGGGAATCCCTAGTGCTGAGAGGTTAACGTGCTAACCATTAGATACCATGCTGCCCCATACAGCTGCTAGTTGCCCTACATTTCCCTTTAGGAACAATGAAGTATCTTATCTATCTACAATCCGCGGGCTAAATCCAAAGTGAACAATATTTCATCATTTTTTAATGTTGCTTGTTGGTTATCATTTGCCCAGTTAATCTTCTAGACTGTCATGTTTTTCAACCTGTTAAGTCAAATAGCATTAAATGTGTTTCGTTTATCTTAAATGTTAACAAAGTAACCGTCGCGTAATCTTGTTAAATGTTAAAAAATCTTTTCGTTTTGCTTCGTCTGTATATAATTACATATAAAACAGCTCATTTTGCTTTGATCCTTTATATTGTTTTACTGCAGTTAAAACAGGACATTTATACATTTATTTCAAGACTTGGACACAGTGTTCTTACATGAAAACTGAAAAACCTGCCAATCACCTATTACAATTGAACACATCACACTAGAATGCCATAAATAGCGACGCAAAGACAACAACAAGCGCTCATGACTATATCCATGAAAGAAATATGTACACAAAACAGGAACAGTCCTAACGAATCAAAGCAGAAGAAAGAATAAAGAAATAAAACCAGAAACTGCCATTAAGTGACGATTATGTCCATAATGACTTAACATGATTAACCCTCAAATAAATAAATCTGAAAACTGAAACAATAACAGTTCATACTCAAAATATTGTATTTTGTTTGTAATTGTATAAATTTTATTTATTCAGGACTGACACAACCAAACATTTATATTTTACACACCCAATGGAAAAATCTTTGCTTTGTTGTGAATGTAAGCAGTGTGTTGGAGGGTTTATGTAAAGTGTAAATGAGTGAGAACATTTGATTCTGAGTGGTTTAGTGTAAATAAGTTTTAAGTTTTATTGTTTTAAATGGCATACATTCAGCTCACAGTTAGATCATTTGAATTCTTGCTTTCCCCATACCTTTTAAATGTATGCTTGTTTTTCCTGTAAATACCAGCTGCTGCTGTGTTCAGGGAAAGAGAATAATCAATAGTGTAGGCACAATGTAATGTCACCCTAGGACTGTCTGAAAATCACAACCCCCATAGCTCCCTCCAGAATTTCCGTTTTTGGCTTGTTCACATTTAGGAATAGTTATGTTCAACTGTTTTTAATATTATTCAGTTTGAATGTTAAAGAATTCATAGCGTTTTAGGAGTAAAGTGTAGTTGAATCATCACCTCATGCACATGCATACTTATAGAAAACAATATTGGACAATCCTTTCAATATTTACAGGAATGCTTTTTCAGTTAGCTCCATTGATATGTGTAGATTTTCACCCAGTGATGTGCATAACATTTTTTTCAAGTTTAAGAAAGGCCATTTACATTATCAGCATGATTGTAACTCAAAAGCACAAAGCCAGTATTGTGCCCAAAGCAAGGTCCACGAGGGCATGGTTAACTGTACAAGAATATTAACACAGTATCAAACCAAAACACATAGACTTCTAATCATCATTTTATTGTGATAAAATAAAATAGATTAACGATTCACTTATAGTTAGGGCTAGGCTGTAAAATGATTATGCACTAAACCAGTCATGTGGCTGCATAGTTCTAACTATGTCAGGTTAGGTTGATGCATACAACAATGGTGCATCGAACTACTTTTGTCACTCAAAGTAAGAGAAGAAAAAATTCAAGTTATTAACTAAACCTCTGACAATTTAACCAAAGAAGAGACAACAGGAGGGTGCAGTGAAGTCAGTGGTGTGAATTACAGACTGTAGTTCATCTGTTTTTACATGCTTAGTTTGTTCAATTCTTCTGTTTGCTATTGGTCAGGACCCCACACAGAGAAGATGTAATGGAAAATATTTAGCAGGACATTGACTAGGTGTGGGTGTGGCTGCATGGTGTAAATTGATCAGATGCAGCAGTGGAATTTTTACGCACCTCCGCGTCATGGCTGAGCTAATAATAATCCACCAACCAATAATATTTAGCTACCAGCATCCTGTACAACACTACTAAAGGGCTGAAGTATATCAAAGAAACTACAGCCACAGATGAGGCACAGTTTCTTCACATTTATGAGATGAGTCAGTAAGGTACAGTAGATGTCTAACAGAGCACACCATGTTCAGAAACTCCAGCAGCATATCTAAAAATGTAATAGTGTACAACATAATTTCAGAAAACAAAAAACACATCAGTGTCACTGTATTGTACAATCATCCACCACCCAACCGATGCATCCTTTGTTGAGGTCCCGTGCTCCCTGCAAGTTTTCTGTTCTCAAAACCCAAAAGATGGTTGTTCATGGAAATCCCAGTATGTCTAGCAGTTTCTAAAATACTTAAAACAGTTTATCTGTCACCAACAACCGTGCTGCATTTAAAGACACATAGATCACTTCTTCATTCAGACAACAGCTGCTGACAAAACTCAACTGCTGGACTGAGAATAATCCACCCAACAAAAATGCCCTGTTCATGTCTTGTGACCATTAATGGAAAGAAATAGAGAATGACTAGTATAAACCTCTGCAACAAATGAGCCACTGTCTCTGATTTTATAATTACAAAAGTGGAGCAAAATGTTAGACGTGTATAATACTATGTACAATAGACGCAGTATATTTAAACGTATTCATACTTATCATACATCACAACATGCCCTGTTATACCACTACATCACTATCAGTGCAGTACTGAGAATCATCTATCAGCCAATTAATACCTCCTTTGACGAGAGTCCTAATTATTACAGAACAAAGGAAAGGGCACTACCAAAGTATTACATTGGTTACAGTCTGTAATTGTCAAACTGGAGTGCATCTGTATGGTAAGTGGCGCCTTTACACAGAAATTAGATGCTCGACATATTTAAAGCTGCAAGTTCATTGATCGTTTGGATCAGTTTCTGATGATTTCAGAGAATGGAACAAGGATGTTTGTAAGTGAGAAGGCCTGTGAGATCATTTGCTCCACAGTGAATGTCATAGAGTTCTATGTATCTTTCTTAAAGCCCTGAATCAGAATAAAAATAAAAATAAATGTATGTGTGTATATATATATTATACACACATCCTTATAAATTACCTAAATACTAAATATATACTAATACTAAATATGTTAACTTTATATTATATTATATATAACTTTATATTATAGTCAGAATATAAAAGTGGTTAGAAGCACTGATAATGTGTCTCCAAAAACAGCCATAGAGGCTATTATGTCGTTTGAAAACACAAAGTTAAATTTGGATATTAAGTATTGGTCTGTAGCCCTCTCTCACGGAACACTTGCGCTTATGTAACTGGTTTGATTTTTACATTGTAAGCCAGTGCATATGTGAGCGAGCTCATCCCCTGTTGATTTATTTTGGAAAGCAGCATTTTATTATTTTGTAGGGCAGGTGTCCACCCTAAGGATTCGTTCTGACTCTGCTATTGTTGTCTGACTGCAAGTAAACATCACATTTAGACAAAGCAAGATTTATGCGACACGGCATAAACAATGGCAAATGTCAGCAAATGTCTTATTCGCTCCATTATGTATGATGGCAGCCAACAAGGCCATTATTAGTGGATAACGATGTTCAGCAGATAGTTTAGTGCAACACTTGCAGCAATCCCTCAACCAGCTAAATAAGATTATAGGGTGTAAGCAAAGATGGCCTTGATACAGCATTATCTTGCACTCACAGAAGGTCCAAGGTAACATTAACGTTATCTACTTAGTGTTGTGGGGGCTTCTAATGAGGATGCATATTCTGAACTTGCAAGTGTTTCTCTTCAGGTGTGCATTTGTGATTGTCTGCTGTTGTGTGTTTTCTCCCCACACCCAACATAAAGCAGTGGTTATATTTTTAGATTACTTTAGTGTATTGCATTTCTTTAATTGGCTTATACACCACACATGAACCAGCAGAGGCCTGTCATTTTCTCTATTTTTTAAAAAAAAAGTCATTATCATTATTATTATTATTATTTTGACAATTCTTAAAACTTTTCTTTAGATGAAATTGTCGGTGTCATCAGAATGGCACATTCTTATATTATTGATATTAACATGTTTACTGATATTCTACTGACATGGGAAGTATTTCATGTTTGTGCACTGCACTTTTGTAGGGAACATCAATTTCCAAACAGTACAACGTAATACATGTGGGCTGCATGTGGGAGATTGATTGCAAGAGACAGAAATGGATTCACATTCATGCTTTTACTGTTTGTTTTGAAATTTGTTGACAGACCATGTCATTACAGTACATAAAAGAAAAACAGGACTGTTTCATAACCGTCCACAGCACGAAGAAAAGACATAAAAATCAGAAATGTGAACATAAAAAACACCTATTACACAACATTGTGCATGCAGCACTCTGTGGGGAATTATAGTGCAGTCTTTCTACACCTCCTGATGTTCCTGTCTGGTGAGCTACAGATTCTCATTCCCATCACAGTGGATAGCGTCCCTTTTAAATTCAGCGTGAAAAGAAGCTTTGCGCAGTCTGCCTCAGTGATTCATTACTCATCTGAGAGCCAATCATCAGTTCATTAGACGTTTCCAAAAGACAGTCTGATAATGTATAAAATATGGTGCGCTTGGCATGACTTGGTTTGCTGTTGCTCCAGCACTTGACTATTGTGACTTTTTTCACTTGTTTAGAGCATTCACTTTAAAATCCAGACTAGATTATGTCGTAAAAGTACAGTTTAGCGATTTTGCTTTCAATGAACAAATCAAACCTTGTATTTATTTATACTATGTTTTAAAAGCAATGACCATTTAACTGAGAGCAGGTATTTTGATTGGTCATAACAAAAGTAACTTTTAATACAAAGTCCTATTATGTAATTGCTTAGTTGATGATGCAAATGCAAATTTATATTTGTTTGAAATAAGATTCTCAAAAAAAATCGTACACCAATGATATCTGAGGTTGTAGACGTTCAGCTTGGACACGCTGTTCTGAGAAATTCAGTTCTGATCAGAGAAAAAAAAAACAGTAGTAACAGATAATATCACCACTTGTCACATGTTTTGAATTCAGCAGGTTCTGAACTGCACATAAACAAAATAATTTTTTTTAACATCTGTATAATGTTCCAGAGCTGTTTGGGGAGTTTTTAAGAAGTTTTAAAAGTTTTTCATAGTATACACACACTATTTTCAAAATTCACCGTCCCTGATGTATTTTTTTTTTACTTTTCTTTGGTAATTAAACTAGGTTTATATTTGGAAATAACTTAGTCATGTGTCCAAAAGTAAACATGCAGCAAACACTTGGACATTGAACTCAGTGCTGAACTGTAACTCCACATGATGGTCATAAATTGCTCTCAGCGTTCTAAAAAGCTGATGTCATTATGTAATTACAAAACAAATACATGAGTCATTTACATATATACTTAAAAGGGTTTCTGTTGCTACCCCAAAGGCCAATTTTTTAAATACTCTGGTTGTTTTTGTACGCAAGTTTTATATTTGAGTGTTTTTTTATTTTATTTTTTTATTTTTACAACTGGAATGATTATAGGGACATTTTCAATGAAGCTCAAAGTAGTTCTAACAAGCCAGACCTAAAGTTTTCTTGCCCATTGCCTTTGCTTACTCTGTTGAATAAGGGACAGGCAGTAAAGAGGTATGAGACTGCAGTAAGTTGGTCTCCATGGAAACACTCATTGTCTCCATGGTGACGCAGGGGGTCGCACTTGCAGCATATATTGATTGGGTTTTGAAGATTTGCAAAGGTCATTAAGACTCATTAACACTTGAATCATAGTGGTTTCGATTGCAGCTCACATGGCGATACTATGAGCCATTTACATGCTTTGAACATTCAGACTGGTTTAAACTCATCTGAAGCTTTTATACCATGTTCTGCTACTTTGGCCGCCTTTCATTAGAGAACGTACCATTTAAAATGTGTAAATACAATGCATGTATGTTAAATATCAGGACCCATTAATTTTATTATTATTATTAAGTTGGAAGTTCCACCAACAACAGAAAACACTGAATGATTTATCTTGAACAATGGCATATTTAATGACTTTTAGTTCATTATAAAATGTTATTCACAGTGAGTTACTTCAGAGAACTTTATCAATCCCCCCCCCATTTTTAAACATTCAAGCAAATCATTACTTGTGGAAAAACAAGCAAAAAAAACTATAAAAAAAAACCCACCGCTATATCGTGTTAAATTACTTTATCCTAAATTAATTCTGCTTGTAAAGTAGAAAGTGAGCAATTTATCCATACTAATTAGTTAATTAATTGGTAAATTGTTTGTCATCGATGATGAACAATTGTGCAAAGTTTCAGCTTAATCGGATAACGGGAAGTGGGCGGAATAGCATTTGCAAACTATTTACCAGACACAGACAAACAGATGAAGCTTACTATTTACTATTTTTTTTCAAAACCAAGACATTTAGTATTTAATTTATGCAATGGTGAAAAAGTAGCAACATTCAATGAGACCGGCACCTTTAAGCCACTGTGTTCTTGTAACTGGACCGGACTGTGAATAATTTGTTCTTGTGACTGGACTGGTCACTGTGAATGTAATTTGTTCTTGGTTCCTATATGCAGATGTGTGTACCATGTTGAGTTTAAATAATAACATGTAATGAAACCTGTAGTTCCAGCTGTTTTTTTTTTTGTAGCTCATTATTGTGTTTTGTAAACTTTGTTTGGAACATACTTAATACTTTCAAATATTTTTGTAGCTGTTGACTAAAGCCCTTTAGCTTTAGCTTTCACTACAGTCAGCTTTGCTTGCCTTGACAGGCCCCTTATTGCTCTGAGGCTGAGGTAGCTGTAGCTGAAATACCAGGAATGTGTGCTCATGAGTCTCAGCTTAAACAAATGTATTTCTATTTTATTCTCACAGGCCAAAGAGATCCTGACTAAGGAGTCCAATGTACAGGAGGTACGCTGCCCCGTCACAGTGTGTGGCGATGTGCACGGCCAGTTTCACGATCTCATGGAGCTGTTCAGAATCGGAGGAAAGTCACCCGACACCAACTACCTGTTCATGGGTGATTATGTAGACAGAGGTTACTACTCTGTGGAAACAGTCACACTTCTTGTTGCGCTCAAGGTATGTTTAAGGGAATCGGATTTGTCTGCTTGAATAGTAACTGCTGAGTGAAAGCTGTATGTGATGTACCATTGTTGTTTACACCTTGTTAACAGGGTTTATTCTGATTCCTGATCTCTGTCCTTGATCTCCAGGTCCGTTTTCCTGAGCGCATAACAATACTGCGTGGAAACCACGAAAGCAGACAGATTACACAGGTTTATGGTTTCTACGACGAGTGCCTGAGGAAATATGGCAACGCAAATGTGTGGAAATATTTCACAGACCTTTTTGACTATCTACCCCTTACAGCTTTGGTTGATGGACAGGTGAAGGAGCCACTTCGATACACTGATCATATGATGGATCACAATTTCAGTTCGAGTTCCATAGATTTACCAAAAACATTTCTTTTCCCTCAGATCTTTTGTCTGCATGGAGGCTTGTCTCCATCAATAGACACGCTGGATCACATCCGAGCTTTGGACCGTCTTCAGGAGGTGCCACATGAGGTCAGTGTGTAAATGTTTAATACCATTTCATAAACAGCTTAAGAAAAGGTTTAGGGCTGGCGCAATGTATTGACGACATCGGAAATACGTCAATTTGCATAAATTGCATCAATGTGTCAAAAAAATAATGGCGACCAACCAGAAAAATGAATTTATCCGAAGCACAGCCGCTAAAAATCACCGGCCTGCATCTAAAGTGTGGGGTCACTTCACACAGAAACAACAGTGTGGTGCTCAGTCAGATTTACAAAGTGGAGATGGTTTTTCACAACAGTACAACTGCTATTCACAAGCACTTAAAGCACAAACATCCACGCAGGGATGCCTGTGCAGCAAAACAGCAACGTAGGTTCAGTACACTTGTTTTTTCCCCCATATTATATTACTGTTATTATTCATATTAGCATATTATTTTAAGTCATTCAACACATTTATCATGGTTCCGTTATTAGAAGTGCATTACTAACCGTTTCTTTGTTGTCCTGTGTATATACTGTACACGCTGCGTTTCTTAATATCGCGCATGTACCATGTTTACTTATCGCATTCAGAGAAATTTGAATTCTGTGCTTGTATATAGTCAACATGTATACATAAAATGTCGGGTGTCATCATCGACGGTGTTTGTACAGTATAGTCAGTGCAGTTTTTTTCACAAAGAACTGACTTGTTACCTGGTGATTTAATAATTTAAAGTAAACTATTTGGGGGGGAAAAGATGTATTTTTGACATTTCAGTAATAGTAAAGACTAATTTTTAAATATTCCATCCTCATTCTAATGTGCTTCATATTATATATTATATTGAATTTTTAAATCTCTCGCTGAGATTTGATCTTTGATGAAGCTGTTAATGCTGAAGCATTTTTGTGTTCCAATAGAGCACTGTGTTTGATTAAAAAAATATTTCAACCTTAAATGTTTTTATTTTTCACTATTTTGGAGAAGTTAGATTAATTCGAAACACAGTAAGTAAGTAAGTAATTAATAATAATAAATAATAAAGTTTTTGGATTAATTGACTATCGTCAGATTAATCGATGAAAAAAGTAATCGTTAGGTGCAACCTACTAAAAGGTTCAGTATAATTAATTACAATTTTTAACACTCCAAGTCACCTAGAGACCACGTGGTTTAGTGAATCATGTCAGCTACATTAAAAGAGGGGGCTGAAGCAAATCTCACAGGGCGCACACAGGCGTACTCTGCTGTATTTAATGGGGCTGAAGCAGTGCAGTGCAGGCTAAAACCATTTGTGGGCAATTTGCTGCTACAATTGACTCTGTGTTAAATGGTAATGCATCTGTACTTTAAGTTAAAAAATGTTGCTAATGCCAAAATAAAGGCCTTGTTCATCTCACTAGTACACTCATTGTATGTTGTATAAAAATAGCCCTTCTTTAAATATACAGTCTAGTGTAATCAGGAGGCTAGGTTCCTGCTTGTAAATCCTTGTTCTTTATTAAGACTTCTGTAAAATGTTACTTAAAATTTTGCAACCCTTTTTAGACCTGTTTAATTGGCTGGTATTGTTTGTGTGTTTTGGTGTATCTATTGCTGCTGCATTTAAAAGCATTTAATGCATTAAGTTTAGAATATCTGATATTCTAATGTTATGAACGGCAGATTCTCGTGTACATGGTGTATCAGCTGTTGCACATCTGTGTAACAGTATTGTTTATTGTGTATTGTTTGTGGTTGAATTCAGGTCAGATTTCACTTCACTAATTTTCATTGCACTGTCAGTTCACATCGCTTTCAAATCCTGTATCTTATAGAGATGTGTATTTTTATTAATGAATTTAAACCGAGGAATTGGTCCTCCACGTTTAACCCATCCGTGAAGTGAAACACGCATACACACAGTGAATTGAGCAGATGTTCCTGGAAGGATGGGCAGCCCTGTACATGAACCTATTAGGGTTAGGTGCCTAGCCTGAGTGCACTCCAGCCATAGCACTTGGTGGGACCAGGAATCAAACTTAAGTATGTCTCAAAAAGCATTCACTAACTAGCCTTATTCCCATGAGATTAGAACCTGGAATGCAAGTGTTCTATTCACCGATTTTACCATCAGAGGCAGTTAAAGTTGCATGACTAAGTACAGGAGTAAGTACCTAACCACCTACATTAATCGCATTGATGCAGTTGAATTGATGGCCTTTGATTTTTAATGGGAAGCATCATCGTTATCAGATCTCACTGATCAGTGTGCTATCGACATGAATAATTTGGTAAATTATGCTAATAAATCTCTGACCATTGTGTTGTTAAAACACAAAAACTGGACGGCTTATATACGGTCTAATGTAACAGTAACTTTGAGCATACGATGATTAATAATGTTGCTGACACCATCAGCCTTGATTTATTGTGTAACTAATAATGGGACTCATTAAATTTTGAGCAGTTTTACTGAATTATTCATGGGAAAGACCGGTTTCTTGTTATGTAATACACACAAGTCCATTTTAGTTTTATTATGGGGATTACGTATAATCTGCTAGTGGTTTTTACTTCTAATTTAAAGATTAGCTTCGTCTTAGTAAATTTTCTTTAGAATTATTTTTTTTAAATATTAGTAGTGACTGTGTGCCTTAAATAAATGAACATTTTAGGATTTAAATGTTTTTCCATTCATTCATTATCTTCCGCTTTATCCTCTATTAGGGTTGCGGTGGGGTTCCCCATGCCCATCCAGGGGAGAGCGTCTCGGGCGCTGGGCATATACACCCAGGACAGGGCGCAAACCTATCGCTGGGCACACACTCACTCACACAAACACACTCTACATGGGGCAATTTGGAGAACTCAATTGACTTGATCCATGTTTTTGGACTGTGGGAGGAAACCCACGCAGACACGGGGAGAACATGGGAACTCCACCCAGATTGGGATTCGTACCGGGAATCACTAGCGCTGAGAGGCGAACATGCTAATCACTAAGCCACCGTGCTGCCATGTTTTTCCAGTATCTAAAAAAATTTGCTTTGTAGAATTTCTATGAAATTATGAATTGCTTGGCAAATATTGTAGTAATAAAAAAAGTTGTTTTTCAGTTCAGTTTCAGTTTTTTTTAACGTCATCATGATTTTCAGGGGCCAATGTGCGATCTGCTTTGGTCAGATCCGGATGATCGTGGTGGCTGGGGAATCTCTCCCAGAGGTGCTGGTTACACCTTTGGGCAGGACATCTCTGAAACCTTCAACCATGCCAACGGTCTTACTTTGGTCTCCCGTGCCCATCAGCTTGTTATGGAGGTAAGACTGGTTATTTAAGATACGATTTCTATGTCCTTGCACAAATTACAACAAAATTATGCAGAAATCCCTATAACAGGACAAGACATTCACATAGTTTAAGAATAAAAAAGTAAATACATTGTACTTATGATCATCTTTAATGATGAAACCTACAAGTAATTAGCAAGTTAACGTTTAATAATTAAATCTTGTAGAATTAGCAAGGTTTAAAAAGTGATATAATCCAGCATGGTATCTGTGATGTGTTAAACATTTATGTTTAAAATTCGTAAAACTTGAAATGGAGAATAAAATATTTACTCATAAAATATTAATGACCTGCAAATGTGGGTTCCACAGACTTTGAGCCTGAACTCTCTGACCGATTTTACTTCTAGGTTTAAATGAGCATTATTTTGTATTACCACAAGGTGGCTCTAGATCCACTTCAGCAATAAAACAATTTTAACAGATTTTTATTTAAATGTTTCGGATACATGTTACTTTTGGGAAACAAAAGGATCACTTTAGGCCTCCAGATGGTAATAGCTACCTTCTGCCTTGTTTCTACACATTGTTCATCTAGATACACTTGATTTCTTTTATGAAGTGTAGGCCATTGGCTTCTTCGCATACAAATTTAGTCCATTTTACTCCCTGTCTGTTATTTAGGACCACCACAGAGCAGGTAATGATTGGTTTATGACAGCAATGCAGTAACGCTGCCATTGACATGGTGGTCTGTTAGTGTGTACTCTACCTTAATGATGGAAAACTACAGCAGCATTGCTGTGTAATCCAAACACATCTGCGTTGTAGATGTAAATTTAGGGATACAGGCTCATCTGCTGCTACACAGTTTAAGTCATCAGTTTGCTGAATCCTGGTGGTTGTACATTTTCAGTTGGTGGATAGGCTAACATTCCAGCAGCACTGCTGCGTCTGATCAACTCTTGAATACAATGCACAACTAACACCACAACCACCATGTCAATGTCACTGTTATTGTTAATAATCATGCATCGCCTGGTGGTTCTGATCATTATATAACATGGTAAATGGGACTAACAAGGTATGCGGGGAAACAACTAGACATCGGTCATTTTAGAACCGCAAAGTGCATCAGTATGGAAAGTGGAACTGATGAAACAGACAGCATGTTGAAACAAGAACATGTTCGTGATCAAGTGTATGCAAAACTGCAAAGCCAATCGAATGACCTTTACACTACTGGCGTGTAGCAGCGTACTAAACCTCGCCAGGTTGGCATGGAAACGAAAACAGCAGTTGGAGCGGGTGATTGTGAGAACCCAAACTACTGTTTTAGAAAAAACGGAAAAGCTAAAAACCCTGCACACAGTGATCAAGTTAAATGTGATGATTTTTTTTTTTACATAAACTTTATACAAATTACTGTGAAAGGTTCATAAATTATTTGTACTACATTATTAGTTCCCTGTATCACATGCAACACTTACTGTTTATTAATGCATTTTAAAAACTATAACAGCTGCCCTGCAGGTAAAAAAAAAAAAAGGATGGATGGATGGATGGATGGTGTTACTGTGTTCTTTGTGGTGGGTAGTTTCTTGTTCTGATTAACATGTTCTATCTTACAGGGCTATAACTGGTGTCATGATAGGAATGTTGTCACTATATTCAGTGCACCTAACTACTGCTATCGCTGTGGAAACCAGGCTGCCATAATGGAACTGGATGATACTCTTAAATATTCCTTGTAAGTCTTTTTTTTTTTTTTTTTTTTTTAAATCACTACTAAATTACTAAAAAGTAATTAAGAATGATGTCTGTAGTCACGTTTCTGTGAGGCTTGTCTTGAGATTACTAAAACATACTATTACAAATGGACTATTGATGGTATATTGGAATGTCATTAGCTCTACCTTTTGTAATGGGTTTTTTTTCTCTTTCATTTCCAGCCTTCAATTTGATCCTGCACCCAGGCGCGGGGAGCCTCACGTCACCCGCCGCACCCCTGATTACTTCTTATAAACGCACTGGCCTCAAGCTGGATCCCGACCTCTAAAGCAACCGATGAAAACTAGGGCAACACCCAACATATATACATATATTCATCCCACCATGTGTATATGTTTGGGGATGTGTTACAACATGACATGAAAGCACTAACATGGACCAAAATGTGCCATACAAGCATCTAATGCCGAATTACAAATTGCCCTGTGTCTCAGTACTGCTACACAGTGTCCCGTTTTAGCCTTTAGTGCAATTGCCTGCTGTATATTATGGATAGTAATGTTCTTTGTTCTTGAACTGTACATGACTCTGAGCAAAAAAAGTGATCTATAGCTTCCCCCCCCCTTCAGTATCACTGGACACTTGCGTAATTTAAGTTGGCAATGCCAGGCATGTGAAATAAAGTAACCTTTTATACACATGCACAAAGCATATTTCTTCTTTCCTGTCTTCACCAACACTATATTATTGGGAATGAATGCTTAATCTGAGGGAGAGGTTTCTTCCTTTTTTGGGAGTGTATGCTTTCATGTATAAGGACCCCTATCTTAACTCAACCACCCCTTTTGTCAGCCATCTTTTGTGTTTTTGTCTTCTTCTGTGTATATGTCATGAAGTGATTGCCTCTTCTTTGGTGTATTTGAACTAATAAAAGTCCTTTTATCGCAAGCTACTCCACAAACATTTGTGTTTTTGCATGTTTCTTGCAAAGATGTCAAGTTTTACTTCAAGCTGCAATGTTTTAGGAAGTACACTTGCCGTTGAGGGCAAAAGTTAAGGAGAAAATGTGCCAAATTATGGGAAGTTTCTCGGCCTTGATGTGTGGATTTGTAAACGAGTGGAACCAGAGGTACAGGTGAGGTAATGAATTCTACCTGGATATTCATTCATCCCTTATCTTCCGCTTTATCCTCTATTAGGGTTGTGGTGGGGTTCTCCATGCCCATCCAGGGGAGAACGTATCGGGCGCTGGGCAGATACACCCAGGACGGCGCCAATCTATTGCTGGGCACACACACAGACCCGCACGCATACACACTCTATATGGGGCAATTTGGAGAACTCAATTTACTTGATCCATGTTTTTGGACTGTGGGCGGAAACCAGAGAACCCGGTGGAAACCCACGCAGACACGGGGAGAACATGGAAACTCCACCCAGATGGGGATTCGAACCGGGAATCCCTAGCGCTGAGAGGAGAACATGCTAAACCACTAAGCCACTGTGCCGCCTACCTGGATATTCATTCATTATCTCCCGCTTTATCCTCTATTAGGGTCACGGTGGGGTTCCCCATGCCCATCCAGGGGAGAACGTATCGGGCGCTGGGCAGATACACCCAGGACGGCGCCAATCTATTGCTGGGCACACACTCACACAGACACACACACACATACACACTCTATATGGGGCAATTTGGAGAACTCAATTGACTTGATCCATGTTTTTGGACTGTGGGCGGAAACCAGAGAACCCGGAGGAAACCCACGCAGACACGGGGAGAACATGGAAACTCTACCCAGATGGGGATTCGAACCGGGAATCTCTAGCGCTGAGAGGAGAACATGCTAACCACTAAACCACCGTGCCGCCTACCTGGATATTGTCTGTGTTAATTGTTTGTGTTCGTAGCTTTAATGAGGGTTAACACAGAGAGGAAGAGAAGAGTCTTTGCAGCAGTCATGAGAATGGGTGGCTACACTGCAGGTTCTTGGACACTCGTCCTCCCAGGCCGTCAACAGGAGAGCGGTAGGTGCTGAAATCCTCACGGCTCTTAGATTTTTAATTCAAAGTTCAATCCATAGATAGTTAATCTATTGTTTCAATCATAAAAATAGTTCAATCATAAAAATGTAACGTCAGTTCTTGCTTAAGATTGCGTTGCCAGTTTGTTTATTACAGTTTCATTTTAATGTTCATACTGATTTTTTTTTTTTTTAGATATTATTTTGGATATGGGGCGGCATGGTGGTTTAGCGGTTAGCATGTTCTCCTCTCAGCGCTAGGGATTCCCGGTTTGAATCCCCATCTGGGTGGAGTTTCCATGTTCTCCCCGTGTCCGCGTGGGTTTCCTCCCACAGTCCAAAAACATGGATCAAGTCAATGGAGTTCTCCAAATTGTCCCATATAGAGTGTGTGAGTGAGTGTGTGCCCAGCGATAGATTGGCGCCCTGTCGTGGGTGTATCTGCCCAGCGCCCGAAACGTTCTCCCCTGGATGGGCATGGGGAACCCCCCCCCCCCCCCCCCCCCCCGCAACCCTAAGATATAGGATAAAGCGGAAGATAATGAATGAATGGTGTGTGTGAGGGTGGCACGGTGGTTTAGTGGTTAACATGTTCTCCTCTCAGCACTATGGATTCCCGGTTCGAATCCCCATCTGGGTGGAGTTTCCATGTTCTCCCCGTGTCCGCGTGGGTTTCCTCCGGGTTCTCCGGTTTCCTCCCACAGTCCAAAAACATGGATCAAGTCAATGGAGTTCTCCAAATTGTCCCATATAGAGTGTGTGTGTGTGTGTGTGTGCCCAGCGATAGATTGGTGCCCTGTCGTGGGTGTATCTGCCCAGCGCCAGAAACGTTCTCCCCTGGATGGGCATGGGGAAACCACCCCCCCCCCCCCCCCCCCGCAACCCTAAGATATAGGATAAAGCGGAAGATAATGAATGAATGGTGTGTGTGAGGGTGGTTTAGTGGTTAGCATGTTCTCCTCTCAGCACTAGGAATTCCCGGTTCGAATCCCCATCTGGGTGGAGTTTCCATGTTCTCCCCCTGTCTGCGTGGGTTTCCTCCGGGTTCTCCGGTTTCCTCCCACAGACCAAAAACATGGATCAAGTCAATGGAGTTCTCAAAATTGCCCCATATAGAGTGTGTGTGTGTGCCCAGCCATAGATTGGCGCCCTGTCGTGGGTGTATCTGCCCTGCGCCCGAAACGTTCTCCCCTGGATGGGCATGGGGAACCCCACGCGACCCTAAGATATAGGATAAAGCGGAAGATAATGAATGAATGAATGTCTTAAAAATACCACAAGAGACTTAAGTAATTTAAATAGTGTTTTATATATTGTCGTCATTCTTATTCTGTCTTCAAGGGTGTAACAATATTGATTTTGCAAGGAAAGTAAACTATACTCCTAAATACAAAAATATATACATAAACTGTTAACCACCTGAATTGTCTGCAGTAGCAGCAAGTCCCCTGAATACCACGTCCAGCCAGGATGCTGATTTAAAGTAACTTTATTAGGTAACTTTATTTTATTTATTAGTCCTTTATTAGGTTGTAGAAGGGTCTTTTTCCTCCACATTGAGAGTGGTGTGTGTATCGACACCGACATCTTCTATACTGAGATCTTTACTTATTAACAGTGGCCTTCTGGGATATGATGAGTACAGGCCATAGAGAACGGGAGAATATCCAGACTTGTGTAACCAATCCAACAAAACCTGAATGAATAAAGAGTGCAGTTGTTACAAGTTCTAATAACATTAACGAAGCAGCAGAAACTTACTGTAGAACTGCAGGCCTTTAGAAACTTTCTTCTGACCGTCCTTCCACTCGGACATCTTAGTGAAATTTTTACAACCTGTGGATTATGAGCAATTACTCGCAAGACGTATTACAGAGCTCATGAAGGATGCACCTGTTTTGAACTGAAATTATTCAACCGAACATATTAAGACAATTATATTTACTGAACGGCGGCATGGTGGCTTAGTGGTTAGCACAATTGAATTCTCTAAATTGCCCCATGTGGAGTGTGTCTGTGTGAGTGAGTGTGTGCCCAATGATAGATTGGCGCCCTGTCCTGGGTGTATCTGCCCAGCGCCCGAGATGTTCTCGCCTGGATGGGCATGGGGAACCCCACCGCGACCCTAATAGAGGATAAAGCGGAAGAAAATGGATGGATGAATGTCCTTGTACTGTCAAATTGGTATTTAAATTGTCATTAATAGACTAAATGTTGTATATATTCATGTTAAAAAACTTTAAAGGCGGCACGGTGGCTTAGTGGTTAGCATGTTCGCCTCTCAGCTCTAGGGTTTCCCGGTTCGAGTTTCCATGTTCTCCCCGTGTCCGCGTGGGTTTCCTCCGGTTTCCTCCCACAGTCCAAAAACATGGATCAATTGAGTTCTCCAAATTGCCCCATATAGAGTGAGTGTGTGCCCAGCGATGGATTGGCACCCTGTCCTGGGTCTAGCTGCCCAGCGGCCAAAACGTTCTCCCCTGGATGGGCATGGGGAACCCCACCGCGACCCTAATAGAGGATAAAGCGGGAGATAATGGATGAATGAATATTTACTGAACGACTGATGCTCTGTTTTAATGACACTATTTTGTAGGGCGGCATTGTCTGCCTCAGCGCTGGGAATCTGTTTGAATCCCAATCTGGGTGGAGTTTCCATGTTCTCCCCGTGTCAGTGTGGGCTTCCTCCACATTCTCCGGTTTCCTCCCACAGTCCAAAAACATGGATTCAAGGTGAATTGGCTACTCTTTATTGCCCCTATTTGGACTCCCAATCAGTTTGGAGTTTTCATATTTTCCCTGTGTCCATGTGGGTTTACTCCGCAGTCTAATAACACATTCAAGGTGAATTGGCTGCTTTCAATTGCCTCTATCCAGTGTGCGAGTGAGTATGTGCTACCATGAATTGGCACCCTAAATGTTCTCCCATGAATGGGCATGGGGTACCCTCCTTGCCACCCAAATATAGGAACACATGGAAGATTATGAGATAAGAGTGAATTTTGCAGAAATCTTTGTTTTACTAATTTAATTCATACTTAGTGCTATTTTAATGTTACTGGGGAAATTAATTTCAGTGCAGCCGTAGTTCTTACAGCATGTTGCCATAAGTGAGTAAAAACACACCCACTCACCCCATCAGTTTCATCCTCTGGCTCTTCAGGTAGGACAATGATCTTTGAGAAGAAAAAAAAACAAAAACCATGAGGTATGTAAATTCTGAGAATATCAATACCTGTTCATACAGCCGACCTTAAACCCACATGATTCTGAAGCTTACAGTAGGTGGTTTGAGCTCCAGCAAGTCAAAATGAAACTCAAAAACCACCAGCCTCCTGTTTCACTGTTGCACCTGAAGCTGAAACGTGTTACATAACCTACTTCACATGAATGCTAGCACAAGAAACGCTCTCTGAACTGAACCACAATCAACAGGAAATGAATACATGCTTCTCCTGATTGGTCAGATAGACATGGTTTAGATAAAACAGCATCAGATTTTATGGAAAGTTAAGCAGGACAGCTGTCTTGACACTGAGGGCTTTTCACCTTTTTTCCTTTAGGGAGTTCTGTTTGTAAAGGAGCTTGATGTGTCTGTAATTCTATTCGTTTCCTTGCAGCTCTTTGGTTCGGAGTCTCCTGATCGTCCGCTGTATACATCTCTCCATCCTGTAACAATAAGTAATCAGAACCTCACATGCTGTAAATGATAACATTTTAGTGTTTAAATCAGGATTACAATAGAAATGTCTAGTTTCATCCATCCATCCATCATCTTCTGCTTTATCCTCTACTAGGGTCATGGGGGGGTTCCCTATACCCATCCAGGGAAGAATATTTCAGGTGCTGGGAAGATACACCCAGGACAGGGTGCCGATTTATCGCTGGGCACACACTCACTCACACAGACACACTCTATATGGGGCAATTTGGAGAACTCAATTGACCTTGATCCATGCTTTTGGACTGTGGAGAACCGGAAGGAAACCCACATGGATACAGGGAGAACATGGAAACCAGATTGGGATTCTAACCGGGAATCCGCAGCGCTGAGAGGAGAACATGCTAAACCACTAAACCACCGTGTCAACTATAAAGTAAATGTGATAACTCAAATTCTGGTGTTTTTTTGATTGGTCAAATTTAAACGTGTGTCTTACCCCTCCTAAAAGAAACCCTTGGCTGAGTTTCCAGCTCTGCCCGGTCATCCGATAGAAGTCTTTCTCCTTCTTTTTGAGAACTGCTTCATGTCGAGGCTTCATCACTGCCTCGTAGAAAGCATCTGACTTCGTTCATGTAAAGAAATATTAATTCTTAATTAAGGCTACATGACTGAAATACCACTATGGGTGGCTTAATGAGCCAACTAGAATTTAAACACAGAATTGCTGCACCCAACCTTAACACTGTGCTGGAGCTGCTGCTCTCTTCTTGCACCTTCCTGCCTCTGGAAATTGGCAGCATCTTCAGCAGGACCTGCCACAATGACATGACAGCTTCTTATTTCCAAATTTAAAATACAAAAAAAATCTGTTGTTTCCATAAACATGTTCAATCAGAATTGTAAACTAAAACAAACCATAATTCAAAATGCGATTTGCTCAAAACCAACTAATGATGCAGCTGCTGCTTCAGGTGGTAAACCCTCTATATTTCTATTAATATCTATTAATTATGTTGATCTCCTGGGAATTTTTATAAATATCTGGGTGAAGACTTTACTCAATAAAAATCATAATGTCACAGTTTTCATTTAAAAGTACTGTATATTGCTTACAATAATAATTATTCGTTGGCACTGCTTTCAGTTGGACGTTTCAGTCTCAATGTTCCTAAATACAAATAGTTGCATTCTCCAGTCTATAAATCAGTAAATCAGTAATTAAATCAAAACTCTTGTCAGTTGTGAGTTAGATTCAGGAATAATGAAGTATGTATGCATGAGTATATAAGTATATATGTATGTAAATGTAAGTATTTAAATATGTATATATTTATGTATGTATGTGAAAAAAGCAGTGTTACGTGATCAGCAAGTATCTATATCTATCTATCTATCTATATATATATATATATATATATATATATATATATATATATATATATATATATATATATAGTGACTTCTTTCAAATCAACACAAATCGTGTAATAAATAAAATGGTTCTAATGTCCTGTTTCTGCATTATGAAGCATTAGTGTTTTAAGATTGTACAGAATCTCGCTGATTTACTATTCTCCTAAAAAATCATGTTTAATTAATACTGTGATACAGATATTTATCACAAAGGTGTTGTTTCCTTACTGGATCTATACTTCTTTGTTATCCTGTGATCTAAACAATTCCTAATAATAACTAATAACTAATAATACCATACTGTATGTTAGTGGAGTTGGTGGAAACAGGTAGGACTTCAGCTTAGTGTAGAAACAGGTGCTTATCCACGTCATCACACCGAGAACCAACAGTACACGTCCTACTAATCTCCCAGCATCCTTCAGACCTGCACAACACACAGACAGCGAGAACATCAGAAATCATCATCCATCCATTATCTTCCGCTTTATCCTCTACTAGGGTTGCGGGGGGTGGGGGGAGTTCCCCATGCCCATCCAGGGGAGAACGTTTCGGGCGCTGGGCAGATACACCCAGGACAGGGCGCCAATCTATCACTGTGTGTCCAGTGTGTGCACAGGAAACTGGAGAACCCGGAGGAAACCCACGCGGACACGGGGAGAACATGGAAACTCCACCCAGATTGGGATTCGAACCAGGAATCCCTAGTGCTGAGAGGAGAACACGCTAACCACTAAGCCACCGTGCCGCCACACCTGAAATCAGAATATTTCAACATCAGAACACCTGAATCAGAATCAGGAGCTAGAAGCTGATGAGTCTAGAGTGAGTAAATTATTATTATTATTCATTTATTCATTCATTCATTATCTTTCGCTTTATCCTCTATTAGGGTCGCGGTGGGGTTCCCCATGCCCATCCAGGGGAGAACGTCTCGGGCGCTGGGCAGATACACCCAGGACAGGGCGCCAATACATCGCTGGGCACACACTCACTCACACAGACACACTCTATATGGGGCAATTTAGAGAATTCAATTGACTTGATCCATGTTTTTGGACTGTGGGAGGAAACCGGAGAACCCGGAGGAAACCCACGCAGACACGGGGAGAACATGGAAACTCCACCCAGATGGAGATTCGAACCGGGAATCCCTAGTGCTGAGAGGAGAACATGCTAACCACTAAACCACCGTGCCACCCTATTATTATTATTATTATTATTATTATTATCGTTGTTGTTGTTAGTAGTATTATTAGTAGTAGTAGGTTTGTAATTGATGCAAAACAAATAAAGAGACACATACAGCAAAATGCCATTAATATATATTTTAAATATACTGTACATATATTTATAAATGCACGATTTAAATAAATATCACGTTACTTACTGAATAGTGAAAGTTTCCACGACACAATACAAAATGTAAAGAAAAGAAAAAGAACTAACGACCTCACTCTCCGTGAATCCATTTCCCCAATTTTGGTGAAGTTCGAAAAGTGACATGTGAATTACAAAGTGCACTAGATAGGGCCCACGAACTATTGTACAATTCTCATTGTAGTGCACGACACTACTATGTACTTATTGAGTCGCGACCCGACGCTATTTTAAAATAAAAGCCTCAATGTGCGGCTTATAAGTAAATACTAAAATACTAAACACTTAAATTTAAATTCTACAGCATAAATTAATCTAAATTAATAATTTGTTTTGGTGACAAAAGTGATTTTTAAATTGAGTCAAATAAATGAATACATTTAAATGAGGTGTTAAGCACGAAAGGAATCTTTTTATAACATAGCTGTTTAGTTCTGATATTTTGTTTGTTGTTTATAACAATGATTTTTTTTTTACTTTGTTTAATTCGCGTTTGTATCTTCCATCCATCCATTATCTTCCACTTTATTCTTTATTAGTGTCGCCAGGGGGTTCCCCATGCCCATCCGGGGGAAAATGTCTCGGGCGCTGGGAAGATACACCCAGGACAGACCGCCAATCTATTGCTGGACACACACACACACACACACACACTATACGGGGCAATTTGGATAATTCAATTGACTTGATCCATGTTTTTGGACTGTGGGAGGAAACCAGAGAACCCGGAGGAAACCCACACATACACGGGGAGAACATGGAAACTCCAGTCAGATTTGGATTCGAACCGGGAATCCCTAGCGCTGAGAGGAGAACATGCTAACCACTAAGCCACCGTGTGCTTTTGTATCTTAAGAAAATAATGAAATATGTCGTGGTGTCTTCTCCTTGTTTAGACAATTGTTAGTTCTTCTTTTTAATAGTATGGCAGTAAAGTAATTTACATTCCTTTTTTCTGTTGTCCTTTTCTCATTTTAATGCTTAACTCATCTTGTGACTCAGCTGAGGGCTGACCATAAATCTAGGATTAGTTTGTTTTTATTTGGATAGATGTGTGTGTAGTTATTACAAGCCTTTTTGTGTGCCATTTGCTTATCTGGATTTTTGTGTGTTAATCATTTGTAACTTTTCAAGTGCAAAGATCAGCTGTGTAATAATCCCTTTATTTTAACATCTATACAAATCTGTGAATATTTGGTACCTTTGTTAGGTTAGTCATTTAGCATTTAGTCCAAAGCTGGATAAAAGTGTGCCCAGCGATGGGTTGGTGTGCTGTCCTGGGTGTATCCACCCAAAACAAACAATGAGATGAGACTTCCAAGTATCCCAACTGGATGGATACAGCAACCCTGCAGTAATTAGGGTTAAGGGCCTTGCTCAGAAACCCACATGAGTTGCTTCAGTGGACCTGGGATTGAAATCCACAACCTTCAACAGCCAATGAGCTACCACACCATAAGAGGCCATTGTAGGCTTGTGGATAAAGAACCAGCCTTGTGACCTGAATGTGCTCGGTTCGATTCCCAGTCCCACCAGGAGCTATGGTTGAAGTGCCCTTGAGCAAGACACCTAACCCCAGTTGCTCCCCGGGTTCCGTATACAAGGCTGCCCACTGATTGGGACACGTACTTGTTTTACTCAGTGTGTGTAGCTGTGTGTGTTTTACTGCACAGATGGATCAAATGTGGAGGACTAATTCCTCTGTGTGTAAGAACTGCAGGCAAAATAAATCACTTATCACGGGTGTCACAATTTTATTTTATTTTATCCATTTGTTTGGTTCTGGACGGCACGGTGGCTTAGTGGTTAGCAAGTTCGCCTCTCAGCGCTAGGGATTCCCGGTTCGAATCCCCATCTGGGTGGAGTTTCCATGTTCTCCCCGTGTCTGGGTGGGTTTCCTCCGGGTTCTCCGGTTTCCTCCCACAGTCCAAAAACATGGATCAAGTCAATTGAATTCTCAAAATTGCCCCATATAGAGTGTGTCTGTGTGAGTGAGTGTGTGCCCAGCGATGGATTGGCGCCCTGTCCTGGTTCTATCTGCCCAGCGCACGAGATGTTCTCCCCTGGATGGGCATGGGGAACCCCACCGCGACCCTAATAGAGGATAAAGCGGGAGATAATGAATGAATGATTCATTATGTTTGGTTCTGTGTCATTGTGTTTTCCCTCCTGATATCTGCAATGTTACAATTTTCTGTACATGCATAGGGATTTATTGTTTCACAATTACATCACATTCTCATAATAATTTGCTGAGTAATTTGTTCTAGGGATTGTATTTGCTATCATTACCCTCTAAGTGGCAGTGTAGTGTAAAGCACATTCCTCCTGTTTGGAGGGGGACATGCTGAAACACCTCTCTGAGTAAAGGACATGAATGTTTGTGTTGGTACTCTGTGAGTCTGAATATAAACGACCTCTAAGTAGTGTTTATGATTATAGGGTCATTATAATTATGACACTAAAGCTCTGTTTAAATAAAACATATCTCTGGACAGCAAGCACACCAGCGTCTCATGCTATATTGGTTAGAACTGAATTAGGTTTGCCACAAACACAAAGAGGTAGTTACAGCTTTCAATTCCGGCTCCCGACGGCGTATAAACCATAATGCTTTTTTTTCAGACGTCATTATGAAATGGCAATCTGTCTTGGCAGTATTATCGACTACCACTTTTTGATTACAGCAGGAGTTTTTGTTGACAGTGAGGCATCATGCTGTTAATGGTAAATTCAACCTGTTATTTTCAAAAGCTTCTTAGTAATTGTATGTTTTTCAAAATACTGAGGTTTTGATTGTACCAAGCCTTTGCATTCTGTGGCCTTCAAGGTGCCATCATTTTTTAATGATATATTTTTTTCTAGCTAATAATTAAATTAGCTAAATAGGAACAATTTAGAGCAGCTAATTTACTTCAAATCCATGGTTTTGGACTTAAGGTGAATTAGAACCTGGAAGCTGGAGAAAAGCCACATCGAACGTGGATCCTCAGTGCTAAGAGGTGAACGTGCTAATCATTACACCACCGTTCCATCCAATAACAAATCATCCATCCATCATTCCGCTTAATCTGCTAGAGTTGCGGTGTGTGTGTGTGTGTGTGTGTGTGTGTGTGTGTGTGTGTCTGCGGGGGGGGGGGGGGGGGGGGGGTTCATGCGCTGGGCAGATACACCCAGGAAAGGTTGTCAATCCATAGCTGGACACACACAAACACACTATATGGGGTCATTTACAGCGGCCAATTTACCTTGAATTCTTGTTTTTGGGCTCACTCAGAAGAAACTCAGAGGGCACAGGGAGAACATGAAAACTTCACGCAGATCGGGATTCGAACCTGGATCACCAGTGCTTAGAGGTAAACCTGCTAACCCACCGTGCTGCTCCATAACAAATAAAACGAATAATTTAGAATCTTCTCATTGACGCAAGGTCTGTTTTTTGGTTGACAGCTTGATTGACAGCTAAAGAGAAGTAACAGGAAATATGTGAAAAAATACTACTAATAAAGTATAGTGCCAAAGTCCTTTGACTTGGAGTATTTGAGTAATATTTGAATTCTAATGTTATAAATAAATGTATCATTTTTAATTCTGGGGCGGCATGGTGGCTTAGTGGTTAGCACGTTCGCCTCTCAACACTAGGGATTCCCGGTTCAATTCCCCATCTGGGTGGAGTTTCCCTGTTCTCCCCGTGTCCGCGTGGGTTTCCTCTGGGTTCTTAGGTTTCCTCCCACAGTCCAAAAACATGGATCAAGTCAATTGAATTCTCCAAATTGCCCCATATAGAGTGTGTCTGTGTGAGTGCGTGTGTGCCCAGCGATAGATTGGCGCCCTGTCCTGGGTGTGTCTGCCCCGTGCTCGACACGTTCTCCACTGGATGGACATGAGGAACCCCCCCCCCGCGATCCTTATAGAGTATAAAGCGGAATATAATGGATGGATGGATTTTTAATGCTGTCTTTCGGACACCAGGCCATTTTTTCATTCTATATACAATAACTCAAACGTTGAAAAGAAAAATATAAACTTCCGCATTTCACTGCAGGATTCAGACAAATGAGAACTGTGAGAAAAAAATGTAATGAATGTTTTTACATCAATATTAATCTTCGTTCAGGCGCTGATTCTTCAGGCATTTCATTAATAATGAGGGGAAAGCAGCTGAGCTGCCACATTAAAAACAAGGTAAGACGTTTGCTGCAGGTTGTAATAAAGGTAACAGAAACCACATCTGAATCAAGTACTGTAATCTGTTTTGTTAAAGGAAACGTCATATAGCCTGTATATTTTTGTGGCCGTGGGTGTGTGTGTGTGTGATTGGTAAGTTCTCAGCACTACTGTGTTTTTCAACTACTACACCGCTATAATTTTAGTAAGTCCACAAACAAAAAAAGCAATTCTGTTTTTCTTCCATGAATACATTACCAAACAAAAGTTTGGACGCACCCCCTTCTTACCATATAGATGGACTTTATAGTTTTACAATTACAGACTGTACTACTGTTTTCTTGTTTTTGTTAGTCCACTGTTGGTTCTCTGTTCTCTATTGGTCAGGACCATCACAGAACAGGTGTCATGTGGTTGGTGGATTGTTTGTCAGTTCTGCAGTGACACTGATGCAGTGCTGCTGTAGGTTAATTTAAACACCTCAGTGATACTGCTGGGATAAGATAATAATACCTGCCCAACCAAATAATACCTGCTCTGTGGTGCTACTATTGGGAACCTGACCATTAGAGAACAGAGTCAAGGGGGCATACACAATGTGTACTGTAGTCCTCAAACAGATGGACTACAGAATGTTCATTCATTCATTATCTCCGGCTTTATCCTCTATTAGGGTCACGGTGGGGTTCCCCATGCCCATCCAGGGGAGAACGTCTCGGGCGCTGGGTAGATACACCCAGGACAGGGTGCCAATCCATCGCTGGGCACACACTCACTCACACTGACACACTCTATATGGGGCAATTTTTGAGAATTCAATTGACTTGATCCATGTTTTTGGACTGTGGGAGGAAACCGGAAACCCGGAGGAAACCCACGCAGACACGGGGAGAACATGGAAACTCCACCCAGATGGGGATTCGAACCGGGAATCCCTAGCACTGAGAGGCGAATGTGCTAACCACTAAGCCACCATGCCACCACTACAGAATGTAATTGTAGAATCTTTTGTTGTAATCTTTACAGTAAGTGGAACTGAGAACTTGGAGCAAAAAAGGCGTGTCCACATTTCGACTGATACTGTACCTGTTAAAGATAGTAATGAGATAATTTTAGTAGCTGTTATAGTGATATCATTTTAATGCAGTGTGTTCATCCAGTGCTGTTTGAACGTTTGTGAACCCATAAGAATTTACAATGTTAAAATTTGACTTAGGCGGCATGGTGGCTTAGTGGTTAGCACGTTCGCCTCTCAGCACTAGGGATTCCCGGTTCGAATCCCCATCTGGGTGGAGTTTCCATGTTCTCCCCGTGTCTGCGTGGGTTTCCTCCGGGTTCTCCGGTTTCCTCCCACAGTCCAAAAACATGGATCAAGTCAATTGAATTCTCCAAATTGCCCCATATAGAGTGTGTCTGTGTGAGTGAGTGTGTGCCCAGCGATGGATTGGTGCCCTGTCCTGGGTCTATCTGCCCAGCGCCCAAGATGTTCTCCCCTGGATGGGCATGGGGAACCCCACCGCGACCCTACTAGAGGATAAAAGCGGGAGATAATGAATGAATGAATGAATGAAAGATAAAATTTGACTTAAAAGTAGATAAAAAACAAATAAAAAGCAAAATTCTGCTAGAACTAGTGTTTAACTGCCAAATATAAATGTGCCTTATAGTTCCACATCGTATTGTGTGGTGTTTTTAATGGCACTTTGTTTCCAGAACAGTAAACACATGCTTCTGTTGGAGCAGAGGGAACACTTGTCCACTATCACTAGATGTATTTGACTGAACCTCTGCTCACCGTCCCTATCGCCAGCACCATCTGTTCCCACTAGCACACACATCGTGGACAAACACAGTCATGAAGCTCTAATGGGGTGCACAAGCAAGCCCGTGACCTTGACACTGCTCAAGTGTGTGTTCCACAGAGATGTGGAATGATGGATGATGGGTAGAAGTAACTGTGATTTTGCTTTGTCAGTGCAAAACACTTTTACGAGTTGCCTGGCAACACTTACTTCAGTGACTGAGACAGGATGCTGGTTTTTTACAGGTTTGATAAATTGTGGTCATTGGGAAAACAGGGGTCGTTTAAACCCTTAAAAGAATTCTGTTTCCATAGATCTAAAGCATTACCAGTATGCATCTGTGTATTAATTACCCAGGTTTTCTTTTTTTAAATATTAATGCAAACGATAGACTAAAAAATCTAGAGAAATCTGCAACACTTGATGAATCTTATGCAAACTGAAAAAGCAAACGATGTTTGTATTGATCTGTCAGTCACAGAGACGTAGGAAATGTTCAGGCCTTAAATGAGAGATTTGGACTAGCAGGGGACTGCGTATTGTAATTTAACCCTCAGAGAACCATGAGGAATTCTTGAGTGGAATAGTTTCTTGGTCCAAATCAGCAAACAAATATAGGAAGAGGAATGAAATGACTGTTGGTGGTATGATCAGTATAAATGATGTCCATCCATCCATTATCTTCCACTTTATCCTCTACTAGGGTCGTGGGGGGGGGGGTTCCTCATGCCCATCCAGGGGAGAAAGTTCCCGGGCGCTGGGCAGATATACCCAGGACAGGGCGCCAAACTACCGCTGGGCACACACACACTCACACAGACACACAAACACACTCTATATGGGGTCATTTGGAGAATTTAATTAACCTTAATCCATGTTTTTGGACTGTGGGAGGAAACCGGAGAACCAGGAAGAAACCCTCACGGACACGGGGAGAACATGGAAACTCCATCCAGATTGGGATTTGAACCGGGAATCCCTAGTGCTGAGAGGAGAACATGCTAACCACTAAGCCACCGTGCCGCCCTATAATGATGTCATGAAGCAATAAAGGCTCTAGTACAAACATCTGTAGACACATTACTATCTCATCCCATCTCATCATTTTCTGCTTAATCCTCTGCTACTAGGGGCATGGGGGGTTCTCCATGGAAGAACATTTTGAGGGCTGATCAGATAGTGTGTAGATAGTCTTCCATCTATCTGTGCGCACACACACACACACACACACACACACACATACACACAATACCTATAGGGCCAATTTCGAGATTGGAATTTGAACCTGGATTCCCAGCACTAAAGGGCGGACCTGCTAACCACTACATTACCCTTTCGCCTCTCAGCGCTGGGGATCCAGGTTCGAATCCTAATCTGGGTGGAGTTTCCATGTTCTCCCTGTGTCCATGTGGGTTTTCTCAAAAGTTCTCCGGTTTTCCTCCAACAGTCCAAAAACATGGATTTAAGGTAAAATGGATGCCCTAAACTGCCCCATATAGTGTGATGGCTTGGCGCCCTGTCTTGGGTGTACCTGCCAGCGCCCAAAACGTTCTCCCCTGGATGTGCCTGGTGAACCCCCCCCTCCCCTGCGACCCTAACATATAGGATTAAGTGCGAAATAATGAAAAGAGATGAAAATTTGGTATTTATAAGAAATATAAAAATAAAATTATATTGGTAACACAATCAGATTTTTTATAGATGTTACCCGGCCGCTCAAGGAGGATGGAGGATGTGTCCTCCTCTGTGCCTTGGTCCTCACAAGGTTACTTTCAACAAGTTTTTCCTTGCTGCTGTCACACCAGCTTGCTCTTTGGGATTTCAGAACAGCGTAAATCTGATTTGAGACAATGTACTAAGTTCTGGATAAATAAATAACCCTGAATTTGAATAATACAAACCAAGCAACCTAGAATTAAACTTAAAAATCTAACAGAAGCAGAATCGCAGGGCTGTAGCTTTAACCCTTATCTTCTGAGGAAAAGTCCATTACGTAAACGATTATACCACCGGGGTGCACATTCAGTCAAACACACTACACTGGGAAGTTGTTTCTTATCATTATGGGATGGACTTAGAAATACACATTTGAAAAAAACGTATAACCATAATCCATGGCCAAGATTAAACCTGGGTACCTGAGGTTCTACAGCACTGATACTGCAAACTATACCACAATAGCTCTCGGACAGATTTTAATTGGCTATATTCACGTTTTATTCACACGTGCATTTAAGCTTGTTCATCTGGCAGTGGTAGATAAGTACAGTTTTGGAGGCAATTGAAAGATATGAGTTCCTTTCCAATACACCTTAACCCACAGTCTCTGTGGTGAAAGTATTGCTTGTATTTTGCCTGGCATGCAAGTAATTTTGGAGAACAGCACTTTCTAAACGTGGATTTAGACCAACATCAAACGTGTACATTCTATTTTCCCGTGGGTAATAAAGTTTCCATCTCTTTTTTTTGCTTCTTAAGCAGCTATTCTTCTCTTGAGCTGCCAAGGATCATGGAAATAGATGGAAAAAGGCAAAGGAGCAAGAAATGTAAGCAAGAAATTGCTGCCAGTAGCAGGATTCTTATCTTGTCTCATGGAGTTAAGTACACAGGAGTGTGTGTAGCTGCTTTGCTCCACTACACCCGTCTCCGTTTTGACATCCCATTCTCCACTGCGGCCACTGGAGATGACAGCCATCAGCAGATGTTGATCCGGGTCATGGGAGAGATGTCATAAGTGCAATTCCTACCAGTGTCACTCTCTACAGTGTAACTGAACCCTCAGCCAGCTGCAGCAGAAGCTTTAGCGTTGTGTCGTTTTTCAGAATGATTTACTTTGACAGAAAAAGAAAGAGACCACAGTGAGAATACCTGCGAGAAAGAATTTCATATCTTTGGTTAAACAATTTCGTATTATTTTGAACTGTTAGCTTTTGCTGCTCTGGTGTGAACTGGAATCACGGGTGACGGTATTTTCTATCATTTTTATACTACCATAAGATTCTAATATACAGTACCAGTCAAAATTAGGTTACACCCCCTTCTTGCTCTATTGTCATTGTCTATTTCCTCCACTATATAGATGGACTACGTCTGCAATTACAGACTGTAGCCCATCTGTTCTCTTGTTTTTTGTTAGTCCCCTGTTGAGATAGGAATAATGCGCTGACCAAATAATATCTGCTCTGTGGTGCTACTATTGGGGTCCTGATCATTAGAGAACAGAGTTAAGAGGACGTACACATTATGTACTGTAGTCCACAAACACATGGACTACAGACTGCATGGATACCTGGACTCCAATTGTAGAACTACAAAGTAGTCTCCTCTCCATCTCTTAAACATAAAAACACACTAATGAAATGATATGCTACCCACTGTGATGCACCATGGGGGGAACACTGTGTTATGGGTGTGTACTTAATACAAACTGGGCTGTTTTTTAAGGCTAAAAGAGAAAAATGCTATTTATATACATTTAAATTCTTAAGAAACAATATGCATCCCTGCTTAGATGGAATTTAATTTTTTAATTTTATTTTGGCATTACATCTATATATTTCTAGCATAACATCACACATTTACATTAAACATACAGTACATAAAAATATGTATGTATATCAGAACAAGATAAATATATAAGTAACAAATCAAATAAAAATGAAGTATACACATACAAATTTAAAACAAAAAATAAAATAAAATGCAGAGATCCACAAAAATACAACAGTGGTTTTACAACAGCATTAAAATCAGATATCATCATATACTGCATTAATTATCCAAAAACTGTCTAGTTGTCTCTTTTTCCAAAAAATGATTAAAAAATGTCCAGATCTTTCACTTCTTTTCTTTGAGTATGGCATTTAATACATTAGCAAAAAAGTGCAATATGGAGTATTAATTTGATTTTTTTAGCTGGACTTGGTGGTGAATGCATGTGGATTCAAGTTATGGAAAAAGGGAAATTAAGTAAATAATGGAAAAATTAATTGTGATTGTCTGTTTGCATGTATTTGTTTTTTAATTTTCAGCTGCTCTGCTCTGCTCACTTTTAAATATGGGAAGTCTATTTAGTTACAGACATTATTTCTCTTGCTTACAATATTGTATATTGTATATTGTAAATATATGTAATAATAACAATGTGAAGCGGTCAGAATGTGACACGGTGGCTTAGTGGTTAGCATGTTCTCCTCTCAGCGCTAGGGATTCCTGGTTCGAATCCCAATCTGGGTGGAGTTTCCATGTTCTCAGTGTCCTTGTGGATTTCCTCCGGGTTCTCCGGTTTCCTCCCACAGTCCAAAAACATAGATCAAGGTCAATTGAATTCTCCAAATTGCCCCATATAGAGTGTGTGTGTCTGTGTGAGTGAGTGTGTGCCCAGTGATAGATTGGCATCCTGTCCTGGGTGTATCTGCCCAGCGCCCGAAACGTTCTCCCCTGGATGGGCATGGGGAACCCCCTGCGACCCTAGTACAGGATAAAGCGGAAGATAATGGATGGATGTAGTGGTCAGAGGTGTGCCTTATTGTTGATAATGTCACAGGTGGACAAACGGCTCAGCCAATCAGATTTAAGGACCAAAATTACCTGTTTAAAAATTTCATATAAACAATTTCATTAAAACAAATTTATAAAAACACTACTACATATTTGATGCCCACTATTAGGCACAAGGGCGGCACGGTGGCTTAGTGGTTAGCACGTTCACTTGTCAGCACTTCGAATCCTAATCTGGGTGTTTCCATGTATCCCCGTGTCTGCGTGGGTTTCCTCTGGATTCTCTGGTTTCCTCCCACAGTCAAAAAACATGGATCAAGATCAATTGAATTCTCCAAATTGCCCCATGTAGAGTGTGTTTGTCTGTGTGTGTGAGTGTGCCCAGCGATAGATTGGTGCCCTGTCCTGGGTGTATCTGTCCAGCACCCGAAACGTTCTCCCCTGGACTAGGCATACCCTAGCATAGGATAAAGCGGAAGTTAATGGATGGATAGATGCAGCAGTAAGAGGTGTGGATTATTTTTGATAATGTCACAGGTGGACAACCGGCTCAGCCAATCAGATTTAAGGACCAGAATTACCAGTTTAACAATTTCATTAAAACAACTTCATAAAAACAATACTGCAGATATTTGATGCCCACTGTTAAGCACGATGGGGGTAACACTATATTATGGGGTGAGAATGCATTCCTCTTCAGTGAGTACAGGGTGACTTTTGGGTGAAGTCCCTGCTCAGACTGAAGGAGTTTTTGCAGGGAAGAAATCACGACGCCACCGCTTTGTGTCGACAGGTGACGCCAAAAGACTGTGCAGTTCAAAGACACGCTTGGAAAAAATAACACCATATGGTTTCAGACGGCTGTGTAATTTGTACACGTTCCTGTGTGTAACGTCGATTGCTCATTACGACGTGTTTATTCGATTCCTTCCATATATATTAATACATATTTGCAATCACGTCCTTGACCATGTCGTGACCAGAGCAGCTCATCATGCATCACCCACGACAGACAGCGTGTCGAGGCGCCCAGAGTGCCATCACCTTCTGAACTTCTTTTTATTTTGCTATTTTGTGGATTGGGAAAGCCGTTCGAAAGCCCTGCCTCTTAAACCCAAGCTGTTCAATCAAAGCACTACTTTCAAATCTTTGATGTTCGGGGTGTCGGAGGAGGTGATGCTGCTGGAGGAGGACCAACTTGGCGCTCCTCGCCACCTTCTTTGCGTCCTGCAGATGTGCAGCTGCTCACACATGCACGCGGCGGGAGGGCGCATTCCAACTGCACGCAAATCCGACGTCTTCTTGCTCATTTCGTAGCTGGGAGAGCTTTCCATCACCGAGGACTCGACTGGATGCTGAGCGTGTCCTGTCCTCCCCTGCACGCTCGCTGCTCCGGTGGATGTGAGGAGCTGGTGCTGATGCTGATGCTGATGCTGATGCTGGGATGCTGACAGTCAGTGCGCGGTGCGAGCGGATGGCGCGGACTTCTCGCTGCTGATGCGAGCAGATGAGTGACATCTTGTCCTGTTAGAAGAATGAAATGAAGTTCTCTCCTATTACAAGCACCATTCGCTCTTCTCACCTCGTGTGAAGGCTACTTTCTGAGAATCCTTTCGGCGCCGACTTGTGATTAATAATATCTCCGGTCGCGATGAGCGATACTGTGTCACCATGAAGCTGCTGCAGTTCTTCATATTGTGCGGATTCTTCTACACCTGCATCAATGGTGAGATCCCAGTGGTAACGCTGATCTGATTTCTTTCCCTGCCCTGATCATTTGGATTACGTTGGCTATTTATTTTAGTTTTAGCAAGTTGCTGTGTCACAGTGCAGCTTCGATGCGCATCCCTACTTTCAGCAGGAAGGAAGCAGGTGATCACAGGTTAACTAGTACACCATAGTTGGGACTACTTTTTCCTCAAAACAACTAAAAAACTAAATTTTCATATATAACCTCTGAAAGATTGCAACTAACTAACTAACTAATCACAGACTGCTGCATTATAATGCAATGTATTTTTACATTTAAAAACCCCATATTTCCAAAAGTTTTCATTCATTAGGTGCATGTGTTACTAACAGGATGAGGGTGACTGGTAGCATCCATCACTATGTACTCATGTAGTTTGGTCTTTACAGAATTCAGCATCCCTGCAGTCTTCTACAGCTTGAGTGTCAAGTTGCAGAGGACTCTTCAGTGAGCACATTAACAGGCTTTACATTTAATTTAAAGGTCAAGTATGGAGCATAACTAAACAAGTTAGGAGTGGAATATGCACCCGGTGTTAAATGAAGTTTTTGCTATTTATAAGTCGACATCTAAATCTGTTTTAAAGTAAAAAATTGTTATTTTTTACTCTTACTATTACTATTGCTATTATTAATAATAATGGTTTAGAATAATGTGTTTAACTAAAACTCAGGTCAAATTTACACTCAATTGTATTCACTCCAGTTTAGAAAGATTCATTTTGCTATCTTTATCAACAATAATGTGCCAACAACTTATAGCATCCTTCATCTGCAACAGTTAAAGCACTTGTACTTAAAGCAAGAAATCTGTAAATACTACTTTGCCTAGACTCTATATATGGAATAGATGACTATACTCCCTTGACAAAATAAAATAACATAAAATAAATAAAAGAAGTGCTATTGCTTTTGACCACCTTTAGATTCAGTTATGATGTTCATTCACCTTGACATTGTTTCTTGAACCTTCTGCCGGGTCACAAATTTTATTTCAGTCTAGAGTTGAAACAAATCCATTGATGGGGTCATCTGGTCATTCAGTACCTTTGGCTGACCTTATTTATTTATCATGTAATATTGCTGAGCCTTGACCCGACACACTGAAGCAACCGCAGTTGAGAATTAGATTAGAAAGTTCAGAACAGGACATCCCTGCACTTTATATTCTCTCTGCTCAGACAGTGCACATGGATCAGAATAAGCAGAGGAATTAATACGCTTTAACTTTCCTCACTGTCTGTAAAAACACAGTATTGATATATAGAGTCTTTGATCATTTTTATTTGTTGTTCACCTTCTGTGATCAAACTATTTGAGCTAGTGCAACATGATGGCTTTTTGTATGTAAATTCATCATTTGACCACAAATCTCAGTGAGAAGCTGTAAAGATATAATGATATAAAGATTCAATGAAACACTTAATTTTTGTTAGGTTGCTTTTGGGTCCCCAACTAGTTATGTAATAAAGCAAGCACATTTAGTCTGTTAGTGATGTTTTTGCTGCTGTGATTTTGGGAAATTTTGCCCTGTGCCAAAGATAAATATAAGGTCCCACAAAGAAACATCCTGTTATTATTTATACTAAAAATAAGTATTATATGCCTCTATTAAAGAACATTATCTGTAGCTTTTTTCACTCCTACTGGCTCATTGCTTGAGATACATGATGGCAATGCAGCTGAAACATACCCAAATGAATAAATGTGCCTGCTTTAGTACATAACTAGTTGGGGAAGAGCGTTTCATTAATATAACAAATATCATTTGTGGCTCTTTGCTTGATTTTATATATATGTATGTATGTATGTATGTGTGTATATATATATATACAGTATGTATATATATATATACATTGTATATATATATATATATATATATATATATATATATATATATATATATATATATATATATATATATATATATATATATAATATGTATGTATGCATATGTGTGCGTATATGTAAGTGTATGTGTGTATATACTGTATACATATGTTTGTATTTGTGTGTGTCCTTACTGTCTGTTAATATCTTATTGCCCCTTTATATATTAGTTGTTTCATTCTTTATATATATTTATATATATATTTTTTTTTTTCACTGATTGTCTCACTGATTTTGTAGTTTGTCGTTTTACATACTACACAAGGTTATCTTTTGTTGGGCCACCTTGTTAAGGGTATGTGTGGCAGGGTTATTACTCACTTGGATTGATTCGAGGTTGTGTACGGGCCAGATCTAACCTTTAGGATTGTGATAGCCTTTGTTATCATGTGGCCTTACCTAACCGGGTTATAGGCTCATTAAGGCAAGCTTCAGTCACTTTACTGATTGGGTATTTATTAATTAACTATTTAATGTGGTTTCCATTCCACTTCCATGCTCACATTACTAAGTAATGGCATGATCTAATGCAAGGCTGAATCAGGGATGCCTGTGCATACATAAATTGCTCATTTCTGGATGCATATCCTGCTTTAAATCCCTTTTCCTGCATCTGTTTTGTGCTTAATTGGAAAAGGAAAGTGAAGCATTGGAAACTCCCACCGCTAGTCCACCAAATCTCATTCTCCTTGGTTTAATGGCTAACTGTGGGGTAACACTGAGTTAATAATCTGTATTGCTTTCATCTTTGTGCTCTGTAAGCTGCAGACACAGTGGCCAAATTGCCTTTCCTCCTCACAGTTGCTTTATTGAATAACATCACATACAAAGCACAACTGTGCCCTAAACCACTCTGCGAGTGAACTTGTTATATCCAGTCCCCGCTGTTTCAGAATTTTCAAAAGAACATTAAGACCAGAACACCAACTGAGCTCCTGCTTGCATTCCGACTTTCAAAGACATCGCTTCTTATAGAAAACCCGGTATACATAGGAGAGCTGTCAAATTTGACGAGGTGCTGAAGGGTCTTGCGTTTCCTCACCCTGCCCATCTGCCTCACCATTTGTTTGGGGTTTGACAGGTTGCAGGACAGCACACGGCGGAGGTCGATTTGCGAGCTGTAATCGCACGTCTAACATGCATATAATTGCAGTCATACCGGATTCTGATTTACTACATATGTTCCGAAGCTTCAGTGAATGGCTGTCAGGTTTGCCAATGGTTGTTGGCCACCGCGGTCCAACCCACGCACTTGCCAGTTATCTCACTTTTCCTGAGAAAATGGGTCCAATCCAAGGTTTATGTGCAAACTGGAGCCAGATAGTTTAAATGCCAGTTCAGTTTTACTGTTTTTCTGGATGAGCTGAGAAATCAGGTTATATGTGTAGTAGCACTAAAAGGATTAAAGAACCAATAGCAGTCTGAACAGACAGTAGAGTGTGTTTATGCATGAGGTTCTGTGGTTGAATGAGCTGCTCTTTTACAGAATCAACCTTAGCTCATTGTTTGTGCTGCACTTTGGGGGAATTGCTTTAGTCAGACTTGTATTGCAGATAGTCAGAATGACAGCGAGGTCTCGTAATCAATGAAATACAGGTGAAATTTCATACAGAGTTGCTGCTGTTTAATCTTTCATGCAGCCTTCAGCTACAGTGAGAGGATGGTCTGAATTTTTTTTTCGATTGGTCGATGTGTCTATTTACACATTCAGGGTACATCACTCCTTAGATGTTCTGTTAGGCTGGAAAAGCATTTCATTCAAGACTGTTAAGGAGATTACAGTGCTGTGATTAAGTCTTTCTTGTAAGTAGTTAGATAATCATGTGGTGGCTGGAGAGCTGGTGGGAACAATTACATCTCATTTTCACAGCATTTATTATCACACTGTTAAATAAAAAAATGCATTACTGTATCACCGTAGTTTATTTGACACAAATAGGACTTGAAACATACTTAGTTTAAGCATACATCACCTATTTCTGTTTGTTTTGATTAAACTTAAAGTGTACTACTTATTTAAAACTATTTAAAGAACATTACATACTAAATACATTCATGTTTTTCTGTTTTTTTATATATTTATATTTTCATTATTATTATTATTATTATTATTATTATTATTATTATTATTATTATATTTACTTTTTCTTACTCATCCAGGGTGGACGGCAAAGTAAGAATTTCATTGCGCATGTTTCTATATGTGCATATGAAAATAAAGCTTTGACATAGGGCGGCATTTGTGGTGTAGTGGTTAGCACATGCGCCTTATCGCAGGGAATTCAGGTTCGAATCATGATCTAGGAGTTTTCATGTTCTCCATGTGTCCACTTGGCTTTTCTCCATGTGTTCCACTTGGGTTTTTTATAGTCCTGAAAAACATGGATTCAAGGTAAATTGGTGACTCTGAATTTGATATTGTCCCTATATGACATACATGTATATGTGTGTGTGTGTTTGCTCAGTGATATATTGGCGCCCTGTCCTGTCCAGTGCCCCCCATGAGCCTAGTATAGGATTAAGTAAAGGATAATGAGATGAAATATAACAGTAGAAATCTGTTAATTTAACCATGTGCTTTGTCTTATCTCTGTATATATTCATTAAAAAACAATAACAAGTCTAAATAGCATGTTCTCCCCATGCATCCTTGCTAAAAACATTCATGTGTGATTGCATACATAACACTTTCTTCACTCTAAGCACTTGAGCCTGCTGCTAAATACGAATTTGTCTTCCTGACTTTTATTCCAACACAAACTGCTACTGTGTATAGTGTTTTTGCATTCACGGCTGGTCTTTGTATTTGTCTGGGCTCGTTTGTGTTAATTCATCTATTAGTGTTCAGTTCATTATTCTCAGCTGTGTTTGCCTTCACGTGTGCGCCCCCTGTGTATTTAATCCCGCCTCCTACCTCTTGTCAATGCTTGTTCGTCGTTTGAAAGTCGCGTCTGCTCGTCAGTGTGTGTTTGAATTGTCCCGTGATGTTTTATGTCCCTAAAACCTTTTGTACTCCTGGGCCTGCTTTTTGGAAGCTTCTGTTTTCACGCTGAACCAGCAGCAGTTTGTGACATTACTGCAGTGATAAACAGCGTGTTGTTAAATTGGGTATTAAAATTGTTGTTATTTGGTTACATATCTGTGAGTTTTAATAAGCCACTAATTTGAATAAAATTAAATCTGGACAAATAAGTTTAAAATGAGCAGATTAACAGTTTAAAGAATCTTTAGATTTATTGCATGCCTCCAGTTTTGTTCCAGCATAACAGTGTCCCGGTGCACAAAGCCAATTTAATGTGAAAAAACTACCCTGGCACACAATAGAGCCTGTCCCCAACTCAATCTAACCCCCTTTGGGATGAACTAGAACTGAGATGGCGAGTGGCTTCACATATGCTCTTTTGGAGAAATAGGCAAAACATCCAATAGACACTTTCCACATCGATGTGGAAATTCTTTTCATTTTAATGAATGGGACTGAGTTAAAGTGGGATGTTATGAAGTTTCTGTAGATGTTATGTGTCGAGGTTCTGAAACATTGTTCCAGTAAAGTGTATTTCTGTATAACAAGGCTGTCCAGATCTGTTTACTTTACAGATCATCTCTTTAGAAAAAACCAAGGTCTTCACCATTGAATGATGATTTAAAAGTTTTTCATTTTTTATTTTATTTGTTAGGATCACGACTTCGTCAGGAGGATTATCCCCCACGGATTGTGGAGCATCCATCCAACCTGATCGTGTCGAAGGGCGAGCCAGCCACTCTGAACTGTAAGGCAGAGGGAAGGCCGGTGCCCACTGTTGAGTGGTATAAGGACGGAGAACGCGTGGAAACGGACAGAGACAACCCACGCTCCCACCGCATGCTCCTGCCCAGTGGGTCGCTCTTCTTCCTGCGCATCGTGCATGGCCGCCGCAGCAAACCTGACGATGGCAGCTATGTGTGCGTCGCCAGGAATTACCTTGGTGAAGCGGTCAGCCACAACGCCTCACTGGAAGTTGCATGTGAGTCACCTGAAATGTTCCTTTGTGCACATTTACACTGTTATAATACCAAACTGTCTAACCTTTATGTGTGTAGTTCCTAAATTATCCATTAATTTTGGTAAAATATTATAATACACATAATACACATAATAATGTATAGTTTATATTTTAGTTTATATTTGCAAGAAACATTGATTATATGTAAACTATTAAGTTAATCAATGGTTTAAATAAATAAATAAATTAATTAAAGTATTTATTTAAGGAAAATGATTTGAATAATGTCTGCTTTTATATTTTTCTATAACAGTTAAATCATTGTAGTTGTTGTAATTGTATGAAATAGTCCCAAAACTTAAAAATTGATTCTAAAATAAAACAGGCTTTTCTTGAAAGCTGACATTTTTAAATTATTTAGGAAATTATATAAAAAAATGGCTTTTATTTGTAACTTTTGACCACTCAATTTAACAAAGATACACATTTATGGGATGCTGCTTATAGGTTGACAAAGCCTGTACACTTTTGTATGTTTTTGTTTAACATGATGAAATGGGCAGTAAGTATTAATAAAAGAAGATGTAACTAAATGTGAAAAAAAAGTCAAATGTTAAATTTCCAGGGAATAATATCTAATCCATGTACTTCAGTTGGATTACATTATTTTCTTACGTAGCTTTGGGTTAAATTATATGTGGAATAAACACTTATACTGTATATAGAATTTGCTACTGGACTTCTAAATATGAGTTTTGTTTGTATGGGAATTTCCAAATGCTCCAGCAGTCCTCCAGTCAGTGCAATAACAGCTGGGTAATACATTTTTAATTTCAGGCAGAGAGTTTATTACCAAAAGCCCAATTAAGATCTGCAGAATAGATTTCTTAAACACAATTTAATTTGTGTGAGTGAGTGTGTGTGTGTGTGTGTGTGTGTGTGTGTGTGTGTGTGTGTGTGTGTGTGAGTGTGAGTTTGTGTGTGTGCCCGCGTGTGAGCGTGCGTGCATGTAATGGCTGTAGGCTGTGTGAAAGCCATTGGTCCTAACAGGCTGACACCCGCTTGATCTATAGAGTGTCATTATTCTTGGTGTCGGAGGAACCTAGTTGACAGGAATGCCATGAAACATTGATGAGGGCTCTCCATTATTCTCTTATTTATTTTGTCATTGCTTCGAGGTGGCTTTTATTTTGCTGGAAGGAAAGAGTAGGTGGGTGGTAAATGAGGCGTTGAATTTTTCAGAGCATTGGGCTTTAGGCAGGAATATGTTGTGCTATCAGCATGTTCGAGGGTTTGCAGAGACTATGTGAATCAGCAGAGTTCCAATTTTGAGAGAAGATGAACTTGAAATTACATGGAGGAGTTAATAATGTAATCAAATTACATGAAAGAACCAAATTAATTAGATTGTGTGGCCATAACAATGATGGGCTTAATGCGTTCGATAATGATTTTATATAACATGGAAAGCTTTTCAGAAAAGCGTATTTATGGAAATCATTGTTAGACAAAAGAAAAATATAATTTAAATGGAGTGTCTTGTCATCAGTGTATGGCACAGCACTTTTTGTTTTTACCTTAAAGCTGTAAGGAAAAGTATTCATCCTGAATTCCTCTCATCTTTTTGTAACCAGTATTAATACACAGTGACTTAAGGCTTCGTAATCATACAATATTGTTTATTCAGTCTTTAATTAAAGTTTTCTGATTAAGGACTCATTATGCTGAAGCCTATCTCAGCATAGCATAAAGGGCGGGGGAAAAAAAACAAGGGACTGGTCACCAGTAAACATACTTATACAAATCGTCCAACTAAGCATTTTTATATTTATGTAATATTATGTTTTATATTGATTTTATGAGGAGATTAGAACTCTCTTCTCTTCTGTTATTTACAGTGTTGTGTATGTTACTGTAAATTAATTATCACCCTTAAATTATATATTAATTAGCCTCATTATAGTCAACTAATTAAGTAATTTAATTAATTTAGTGATTGTTGCATATAGGGTAATTACTAGGAAGAATACATTTTGCATTTAGAATTTTTTAACTCCTTAATTCATACATAGATGACACACAGATTATATATTATATATAATTATATATATATATATATATATATATATATATATATATATATATATATATATATATATATATATATGTTATTGTTATTGTAATTGTGTAATTTAAGTTGAAGTTAGAAATTGGTAATAAGTTGTATTACTTGTGACCTGTAATAAAAAAACTAAATTGTTTTCAAAAATCGTACAAAAAATATGCTGATGTTTGACAATAACCTAATTTATGAAAATATAAACTGCTTAAATGCTGTATCCATTATTATAGAGGACAACTACTAATGAACATTAAAAAGTATATTTGTGTCGAATATATTATCTGTAGTTGCAGTGGGCCAATTAATGAACAAACTTTGTGATGACGGCACACAGAATGGCACATCTGTCATTCCTTGCTTTCTTTTTCAAACATAATTTATTATAATTGCTGTTAAGAGATTAATTTGCAATCAGCTCATATTGGCTGATAGTATGTTGAATATCATTATCAGTCAGGTCTCAGCTCTGAAATATATTCCAATTTATTTCTCTGTCTATTCAGTAATCTGTGCCTTCAACCAAAATCTTAGTCGTTTAATGTTTTCTATTGATTTATAGAATTAAGATTCTTTAACCTGTTAATCTGCTCATTTTGAAACGACTTCCAAAGTGAAAGCATCGCACAAATTCCATTTGTCACAGAAAAAATAGGCCATTATCGAATAATGAGGGCTTATTACCAGAGGCAAATGTGTGAATCCAGTAACATGCATAATGTTGGTACTTTAAAATGCACGTTGTAACCTTCATCAAAAATACATTTATTCCATGTTTTTAGGGATTTAGTGATTCAAACTTTTGTATTTTTAATTCCTAATGAGGATGATCCATTGAATGGCCTAACAGAAAATTGAGTCGATACATGGAGTATATACAGATTTCATCATGTTGCTTTAGGGTATGCCTTATATATTTATGTTGAATGGCACAGTAGGCAATAAGTGTTATAAGGTTCTTTAAGGTCACTGGATCATATCCCACCTGATTGTAAAGTGTGTAGTTGTATTTAAAAAAAGTCAGGAGTTTATGCAGCTATCTTTATCATGAAGTATGAAGCTGCTAAACAATTTATGCTGGTTCAGAGAAGTGGACTATAATATGACCTTTATATGCTGTGTAGGCGAGATAATATAAAGTGCCTTAAGTCACAAGAACTACATTTCCTATCTGCTACTCACCTCTTTTGTTTCACTTTCACGAACTCTTGACCAAATCAAGTTATATCTGTTAAAACTTTATACAGTATGGATTAAAATGTCTACATTGTGATTTCTAAAGTGTGGTGAATTATGAGGGTCTAAGACATGACTAGTATTTCTGACATTATCTACCTTATTTAAAGAATTTATTTTCTGAAAAAGGAAAAACGATTTAGAATAACTTGGCAGAACAAAACAAATTAGTTGTCATAAGCATTGTTGTTAAATAAATTAGTTTTTAAGAGCTTATAAACATTAAATATATGTTTTTTTTGGCTTACATGTTCGAACAACTTAAATAGGAGCCAGTTATGTTATACATAATATATAGTATAACATATACTTCTATATTTTATGCTATGTTAATTATACACATAAAATAAATCATGCCACATTATCTAAATAGTATCACTCATTATTCATATATGCAAAGAATCAAAATAGAAAAAGCACAACAGTCTGGAACCACATCTAATTTTATTTAAACTAATTTTTTCAGTCATTATGGATATGGTTCATTAGCATTAAGGAGAATATGGCATTTTATGTTATTGAATCCTTTAATGTATCTTTTGGAGCAAATGAATTTTAGATGAAGCCTGACACATAAATTATAAAGTGGGCCATCACATTCAGCCATTTGCTTATGGTTACTTGCTTGGTGCTCATCATCTTATAATGACCTACTGTGATGAACAGCATTTGATTCTATAAAATAAGGTGCTAAAGTTTTAGCTGTAAGTCATTAATTTTATTATTTATGTATTATTAATATGTTTAGTATTGTTATTGTTCTGGTTGGTAGTTATACTAGTAGTAGTATTAGGAAGAAGAGTTGGAAAAGAGGTAGTATTTGTAGAAACACATAGTATAATCCTTTGAAATGGGAATAAAGTACCCCGTGTGCAACCCCCACTGTAGGCACAGAACAAAACCCACTGTACCATTCTGTAACTATGCTAATGAAATGCCACACGGTGAATGAGTCTGGAATTGTAATAGGTCAGAAAAGATTTGAAAATCGGTGCAGTGTTTCTGCTGATTATCCCCACTCTGCGTTAGATACTGTGCCGATTAGCTGACCATTTGGTAATTAGCGGATCAGTAACAATGTGTCAAGTGAAGTCAAGAGTGACCAAGTTCCATCACATGTAGCTGACAAAAGCAATGCCCCTGAGAACCAACTCTCTAATGACGCTTTTTATATTTGCATATACATACATTTTTTTCATAAATTGGAATAGTTGAATAATAACTAGAACTAAAAACTCATCCTTAATTGGAAAGCTAGTTTGTAGTTGATGACATGGGACACTTGTGACTCCCAACAAGCCTTTCAGATTTTCTTAACAATTCATGCATTAAGATAGGAACTAAAGAGATTTAAAGGATCTGTTTAGAAACAATTCTTAACATAGTTAATTGTTAAATAATGACAAGAAAATAAAAAGGTAAATATATGGTTTTATAAAATGGGAAGTTCATGTCCTTACATCTGATTGGTTCAGCCATTTGTCCAGCCATGACATTATTGACAATAATACACACCTCTGGCTGCCTCACATTTGTAGTTGGTGGTGCTCTGTTGTACCACGATGTAAAACCTGTATAAATTTAGCTTCAGGTCAAGAGATATTCGAAGAAAGGCTTTTAAATAGATAAACAGGTCTGATGTATTTTTAAACATTTCATATGGGCTAATGCATTTATATTAAAACAAGCAAAAGCAAAGATCTCTTTGTAAAAAAAAAAACAAAAAAAAACAGATATCTTACTACGTAGTATGGTGGTGGATAGATCAAGCTTTGTGTTACCGTGTGGGCAGTAAGGTGCTCAGATGCCAGTCATAGACTGAAATGATTGCGATGTCCTGATAAGAGGAACAATGTGAGGCACTAATTAAATTGTTATGATCTGACAGGTGAGCAGCTTTGATGACAAATTGATTGCACATCGAGATCCAGAGCCGTCATCAGATGCGATATATGGGAAGCAAGAATTTAAGTGACCTTTGTTAATGGGATGTAGCATGGCTGTAATATCTGGGTGAATGAGTATTGATTGATGGTATTCATGTCCATGAAAAATAAATGTAACCAGTGGAATGAAGTTTTGGGTGGTGCAAAGGAGACTTTGTAATCTTTGAGTGGTAAAGTGGGGCAAGGCTGCCAGTGGTTCCAAGGGCTCCAAAACATGTCAGTTTTTAGTTTAGAAATGGTTGTGAAATTCTTAGACATTGCATTTTCTAAAGACAATGCTGTGTCTACTTAATGGCATTTGTATATAATGGGTCTTATTTTTAAAAAGGGGTTAATTAACATTCTATGTCTTCTATGCGTCTCATTTTGCACCACAGTGGCAACATCATCAAAGCACAAATTCTCCATATTGTCATGTTTTGCCAGTTAAAAGGATTTCCCACAGCTAGTGCACAATGGTTTCGGCATTAACAACATAATAGTGTTCGCCTGCATGATGGGTGCTGCATTCAGTTTCCAGATGTATCGATCAGTCATTCATTCTATGTGTGCCATGTCCAAGCCCCATTAAAATACAGAACAGGAATAATATATTTTAGAGTATGGGCCAGTATAGGCATACACACTTTTACAACTATTTTATGTCTGAATACAATAACCTCTTTAAATACAACCCTTTAATGTCAGGTCTTTGCTCAGCAACACAAACATCCAACCGAACGACTGTATAAAGCATGCAGGTTTTTCCACATGACACAAATATTTTTTATGCCTTCACTGGGCTCAAAGCAAATTGTGATGTTCTTTGCAAGCAACAGTGCAGTTTAAGTGCTAAGCTCATTAGTTTTGACATAATGTTTACTAGGTATTTCTTAAGCCTTTATGTGCATAGCTCAGACGGATGGTGCTGGTACTATTCAGATGAGAGAATAGTGACAGTGAAAATGGTTGTTTAGTCTTTGATCTCTGCAAATACATCTCACAAAATGACTTTTGCTTTTCAAGTTTTCATGTGTTTGTGCAGAATTCTTATAGTATGACATCTTTTATAAGCGATGGGCTTCCAAAACTGACCAGATTGAATACTATACATGGGCTCTCCTACACCTTGTCTGTATGGAATTATATAGTATATAGTCCCAGCTCTCTGTCTGAGTCTTTAAATATTTAAAAGCCTTTAAAATAAATAATTTCTCCATGCACTGGATTTGATCTCGTATCTTTAGTTAGTCAGTGGGCTGTTGATGTCTAAATAGAACTATGACCTATAAATATTCAGTACTAACCAATAAGTCCCAGGAACTGTCTCACCCCCCCATTTTGGATTGGGTTGCATTTACTGCTGTGTTGTCAGTTTCGGGCCTGCCAATATCTCAAGTAAACACCCATATACATACCTCCACCCACCTAATCACACACTTTTTAGGGTTGGTAGTAAGATCTTCTTGATGTGGCATTCTCAGTGCAAGATGATAGTGTCATCTAGATAATCTGCAGCAATTGCAATTTAAGGGCAAAGGATTTTGTCAATAAGGAGCTGGAATGTGGCCGGTGTACTAAACAGCTCGTAATGGATTGGTGTAATTTGAATAGTGTGAAGTAAGCTGGAACACAGGTGTCAAGAGGCTCTGCCAATATTCTTAGTTAAATCTGTTACTGAACTCAAGCAAGCAATGCTTAACCAGTTGAGCGGTTTGTCAATTTGGAGCATTGGATGGGCATCAAACATTGCCAATATAATGACTTTTTGTTTGGTTCATGCAGAAGCAGACAAACCCATCTGAATTTGGAAACCTAAACCTGGGGACATGGGGGGAACAGGAAAACTCCACCCAGATTGGGATTCGAACCTGGATCCCAAGCGCTGAGAAGCGAACATTCTAACCACTAAGCCACTGTACAATGTATCCTTCATTCATTATCTCCCGCTTTTATCCTCTATTAGGGTCGCGGTGGGGTTCCCCATGCCCATCCAGGGGAGAATGTCTCAGGCGCTGGGCACTCCATCGCTGGGCACACACTCACTCACACAGACACACTCTATATGGGGCAATCTTTTGAGAATTCAATTGACTTGATCCATGTTTTTGGACTGTGGGAGGAAACCGGACAACCCGGAGGAAACCCACGCAGACACAGGGGTGAACATGGAAACTCCTCCCAGATGGGGATTCGAACCGGGAATCCCTAGCGCTGAGAGGCGAACGTGCTAACCACTAAGCCACCGTGCCGCCCCTGTACAATGTAATTATTTGTAATTATTCAAAATGAAGAAATGTTGAGTTATGCATTTCTATATTAATAAAATAAAAACCTGAAGATTTTTGTGTGATTATAGGATCCCATATAGCTGATGATGATATTGCACCCATGCTTCATGACACCTGAAAAATGTCATGCTGGCTTATATCTATATCTGCACGATATTGTCTCTTATGTTCTCCAGGTTTGACATTTGAAGTGTCCCTTAGGGGAGAGGGTCATCAGAACAAAGAGACTTAATAAGCAGTGATTTTAGCCTGGTCAACACTTCCCCCCCCCTCTGGTGTGAAGGTGCAGGTTTCATGCCTTAAATCCATCATAAAGCGATTGTGTAGTGTCAGCACTAAAGCTAAGTTTTAACTGCTGTGTTTTGACTTGTGATGATTGCTACTGTAGGCAGATTTGTCTTTGCAGTGACTTATGTGCACTGAACCATCCGTTTCTTCCTCTTTATATTATAAAGCTGAAATTTCCTCATGCTCCACCTTGTTCTAGTCACCCAGCATTGCTCCCCTCTTTCACACTTGTATATTACAGCTTCCACACAAGCATCCTCACTTAATCCAATCTGCTCTCATGAAGAATTCAAAGGTGTTATAACAAACACAGATGCCTTTATTGGATTTCATATGAACAATGTCATAAAATTGTTGACTGCTAAGCGGCCCCAGCTATAACAATAACTTCAGAGTCTACCATATGAGTCTTGTATAAAAATTTGCAAATTTGCAAGCGACACATGCACCTGCTTGTACTAAATCCACCACGTTCCTATAGTCTCAGAACTTTTATTGGTTACTATATTGTTGTGATAGATATAGTTGCACATTTTCCTCAAAATATTAAAAGATTATGGCATTAAGCCTCTTTTAAGCCTGGACATATAACCCAGCACCATACTGTATGCATTATATACCTCTGCATTGTGGGTTTATGTTTGTGTAATGGTGTAATCATTAAATTACATACATAGCTGCATGCAAATTTAATTCTTCTTTTTTTTTTTTTGAAGCAATCTCCAGTATTTTTTTCTGCACTGACTCACAGCTTGCATATTGCAGTGTGTATTGCTGGTTCTATGGTAGGTCGGTTTCCTACCAGTGATGACAGGAGCAGTGCACTGCAGTTAAATGCAAAATGTATAATATGCAACAATTGATCTTTTGATGAATGAGCTGCTAACTTGTATGTATGATTTACAATTTGCACACAGAGTGCTGATATATGGGATCCTATATTAGCCTCACTAACATCCAGATCTGTGCCTATGAGATATTGATTGAGACATCCATGGGCACCCATTACTGGGCCCGAGTGGCCAGATTTAAGGTGACTCATAAAAAGACGTTTATTGCTACATTTACTTACCATGGAATGCCTTGATATTACTTTAATCTTTCCTGTATGAAGACGTTTTCCTCACCATATTAAACAGACATGCACCGAATGACCCATCTTCACTACACCCTGGCTAAAACAATATTATATTTCATTCTTTTTTCAAGCCGCTTATTTTAATTAGGGACACAGGAGGGGGGTTAACCCAGGGCAGTAGGTGGGAAGTCACCCTGAACAGGTCATCTGTCCATTTTTAGGGATGACCCAAAGACAAACACATTCACACACACATTTACATTTAGACGCAGTCTAATGTTTTTAATTAGCCTGATTCGTCTCTTTGGACTGTCATTGGAAAACCAGAGACCCCGGAGGAAAACTATGCAGACAAGCACATTCGAGCGCCTTACAGAAAGAACCCAGTCCGTTTAGCCAGAAACGCAGCCGACTGCACTACCATCTTAAAGAACAAAAATAAAACTAATTTCAAAAGTATTTTTCATTATAACTTACAGCAGAGTTTTATAAGTAAATGATTTATTTTGTCCTATAGAGGAAAATACAGTGAGTGATCTCGGGAAGTTTTGATTTATCGAGTCTTTTAAATAACCCATTTGCAGTTATTTCATTTCTTTAATGAATTATTAATTTTAAGAAAATTAGATTTATGCATTTGGCTAGAGGTAATTCCTTCAGTGTCTGCCATGGCCTTGTTTTTACCGTCGGCTTCAAATCACATTTGCTGGCCTTTTGCATCTTATAAATATTGCATAAATATTTTATCTGCATTATATTTTTCTGCATTGTTCCAGTCACCCAGCTCACATTTTCTGCATTTCTTTTCTGACCTGCTGCTGTTATCTCTTCTACGGCATTTCGGAAAAGCAGTAGATTATAGTAATGGGCTCAAACTGCTGACTGTTTGTGCTTGGAAAAATGTCATTCTTTCTGATAAAGAAAGGAAATCGTTTAGTCCGTTTTTATTTGTATTATGTAGTACTGTATTAATAATCTGCTTACAGAACTGATAATCAGCTGTATTTTGGGAAACATTGTATTAACACATATATACAGTAATAGAAGTATATATGGCAGACATACTGAAGCTTAATAATGGACTCGGCCTGACTTAAATTGAAACGAATTTTCATTGTCGCTCATATATTTTATTGGTCTTTGGCCACCTGAGCCCCACATGGGCAATAAATATGCATATGCATTTGGGTCTAAAAGCGCGTTGGAGATGGGCATGGGGAACCCCACCGCGACCCTAATAGAAATGAATGAATGAATATATATATATATATATATATATATATATATATATATATATATATATATATATATATATATATATATATATACACCATTTTTAATGGTTTAATGGTTATTTAAATGTCTATTATATCGAATTTATGTGAATTTGCTTGAGGCAAGTCCTTTTAGAATGTCCTCGATGGCCTTGTCTTTGGTGTCAGCTTTAAATCACAGTTGGTGGCCTGCCACTGCAACTGTGTGTATTCAGGCGCTTTAACTGTTGTCAGAGTGGATTATTTTAATTTAGGTTATTTTAATAACACCCTCATCACCTGCTAAAACTGTCAGCAGCCCTGGCAACATCCCAGCGTATCATCCTGTCTGCAGCTGAAGCTCATCTCAAAATTCAGTCCAGCAAACACACACAAAGCAGCACTCTGGGAATGGCTGGCGGCTGGTTTAGCCAGGGTTGTTGCTTGGCAGCTCTAATAAAATATCACATTAATGAAGAGGTAAGGAAAGAGAGTGTGAGGGGGTGATGGAGGAATGTTAGGTCCTGATAATGGCGAATAATTGCTAAGCTATTTAACAGCCAAAGGGCCTTAATAGCTTCTGGTTGTTTTGGGTTATTGAATGCCCGGTGTTTACATGACCAGAGTTACCTTAGACCTGAACTGATCACTGTTGGACACCATTTTGAGACAACAATCGTGTGGGCATTGTTAAATACGCTTGTGAGGAGAAGTAGGATTTTTAAATTAAAAATAATTACATGTAATAAGATGCAAATTCCTAAATTATTTTTGTAATGTTTTCCTCCAAATTAAATGGTGTGGTGTGTGTGTGTGTGTGTGTGTGTGTGTGTGTGTGTGTGTGTGTGTGTGTGTGTGTGTGTGTGTGTGTGTGTGTGTGTGTGTGTGTGAGGGGGACTGTTGCCTTACACTAAAAAGGTCCAGGGTTTCAGTCCCACAGAGGGTTGTCTGGTGGATTGCCCATTGCTGTGAATGCCCATTGCTTGTTGGCTAGTAGCCCGTCTGAGGTATTTTACTAGCTTTCACCTAATGACCACAGGGATCAACTCCAACCCTCTCCAAAAGTACAGTATTTGGAATAAGTAGCTTCAGAAAAGCAATCACCAACCTGATGTATGTATGTATGTATAAAGCATGTTAAACATCCATTCATCCATTATCTTCTGCTTTATCCTGTACTAGAGACGTGGGGGGGGGTCCAGGGGAGAACGTTTTGGGGGCTGGGCAGATACACAGAGTGCCAATCTATCTCTGGGCACACACTCACTCACACAGACACACAAACACACTCTATATGGGGCAAATTTGAGAATTCAATTGACCTTGATCCATGTTTTTGGACTGTGGGAGGAAAGCAGAGAACCTGGAGGAAACCCACGCGGACACGGGGAGAACATGGAAACTCCACCCAGATTGGGATTCAAACTGGGAGTCCCTAGTGCTGAGAGAAGAACATGCTAACCACTAAGCCACCTGTGCCGCCTGTGTTAAATAATTTTTGCTGAAGTCTATAAATCAATTTTTTTCTTTTTGCAATATACAAAAATATGAAATATGATTCAGCAACTTCCTCACATCAACCATCAGAATCCAGGGAAGTGTGAACTCATGATTTTATCACAAATTTGTTGGCAGGCAGGAAGGTTTGAGTATTTATTGAGTACTTATTACCTGCTGATGTCATGGAATTTTATTGCAAAAGAGTTCAGAGTAAAGTGCAATGAATAAAAACGTAGAGCGTCAGGCGGTTCTGTGGATAAACACTTCTTTTTGGGCAGCGAGTTGGATTGAAAATGGCCGGAAATGGTTCGAATGAACAGAAAGGCAACAGAAATTCAAAAATACTTGTGGCAAGAGTGTAGAGGAATGAACGATGGGAAAAGTTTAAAACAAGGACAATAGGTGGAAATTAAACGTAATTAATACACCTGCTGGAAGTTACAACTAATGGTACTATGCATCCCATATAAGCCAGGGCAAGGCACACAGTACTGGTCAGAAGTTTGGACACACCTCCTTTTTGCTTTACTTATTGTCCATGTTCACAGTTCCACTTAAGGTAAAGATGGACTTTGTAGTTCTACATTTACAGACTGTAGTCCATCAGTTTGTGGACTACAGTTCACAAGTACACTACAGTATGTTTCTCTAATGATCAGGCCCCTTATAGTAGCACCACAGAGCAGGGATTATTTGGTGCATTATTCCTATCCCAGCAGTAGCACTGAGTTGTTTAAATGAAAGAACCCCGTCACCACATGAATGTAACGGTAGAGCTGACAATAAGCAATCCATCACCCAAATGATACCTGTTTTGTGATGGTACTGACCAATAGAGAACAGAGAGCCAACAGGTGACTAACAAAAATACAAAAACGGATGTGGTACAGTCACCTGTAAAACTACAAAGTCAAAAGATAAGTGGAGAACATAGAGAAAAAGGACAATGAATCATGAAGAAGGTGTGTCCAAACGTTTGACTGGTACTGTACAATGTGGAGAGAGGGAGGTGGCGTGATTGCAACAAAATCTGCCAGCAGTTTGGAGTTTATATCGATCTGTGAATAAAGCCTGTTCCTGTACTTGAAAAATCCTATCTCTGGACCTCATTGTGTCTCAGGATGTGACATGATTGTGAAGAGAACACCATCTTTAAATGCACTACTCTTTAAAAACTGAGACACGATCCATTATTATCTAGTGGTTTTAACAGTGCAGTAAGTATGTAATATTTTTCCCACAATAATTCCAACCAAAGACAACCCCTGTCTCCTTCAACTGGATATGATTGACTGGTTGAATTGCCCACATGAGCCATTACATATGTTTTTTATCACCTTTTTGAGACCACTGCCCTCAACAGCATTCTGTGTTCCTGTTTGTTACCGTGCTAAGTCTCATTCTGTCTGTCTAGATTTCTATTTGCGAGTTTGTGGCAGGTCTGTCACTTCACACTTTTCTGAAAAGGTCTCAGTGCTCTATTCTAATGCCGATTGGGCAGCTTGAGATGTCAGATGTGCTTTGTTGTTAGAAAGTAGAAACATACGGACACTGTCCTGTGTTCAGAGCTGTGAGTCATGTTCTGATGGTCCCAGCACACATCCCATGACTTTAGGCATTACAAAAATGTGCGTCATAGGATTTTTGTGAATGGAGGGAAGTGCTGGGGGAGCTGTGAGTGCTGTAGTTTATAGAGATTTTCGTATGTGGCTGTCGCAGTGAAAGTGTGTGGAAGTAGAGGCCTTTTAGGCATGCAGCTGGAACTAACTCCTGCATATTTATCCTGGCCACTGGGAGCAGCCAGAGGCTAAGCGTCTGGTGTTAACTGGACCATTTAAATCCCACTGAGACTTGTTCTGTGTTACTGTGGCAGATAGAGTGCCAGAATCAGATGTTTACTAGACCATTCGATTTTTTTTGCAAACATGAGCTGTTTGTCTTGATTGCTCAAGATGAAACCCAAAACTCTAACAGGTTATACAACCAATTGCAATTTGCGTTTAATCAGACCACTGTAAGGCATGGTTGAGGTTTTATATTGGGCTTCATTCTGACAAAAATGATGTTAACATTGACCTATTTGTTGACTCCCTGATCCAACAGACTGCATTTATTCAATGCCTAGGAATAAATGTTAGTGTACTAATAGGTGCCATACAATTTAAGAGTGGCACATATTTCTGAAACTCTCAGAGCTAGGGATTTCCGGTTCAAATCCCAATCTGGGTGGAGTTTCCATGTTCTCCCCATGTCCGCGTGGGTTTCCTCTGGGTTCTCCGGTTCCCCCCATAGTCCAAAAACAGGGATCAAGGTCAATTGAATTCTCCAAAGTACCCCATATCTGTGTTTGGTGTAATAGATTATTGCCCTGGTATCTGCCCAGTGCCCTTAACGTTCTCCCCTGGATGGGCATGGGGAACCCCCCCTGTGTATAGGATATCCCCCTAGTATAGGATAAAGCAGAAGATAATGTATGGATGGATGGATAAAATTTACCTTTCTTCTCTTATCTTATTATCTCCCTCTTAATCCTACACAATGGACTATATAGGGGCAATGTAGATGGGGCAATTTAGAGCAGCCAATACACCTTGAATCCATGTTTTTGTACTGTGAGAGAAAACTGAAGAACCCAGCGTAAATCCACATGGACACGAAGAGAACATGAAAACTCCACCCAGATCAGGATCTGAACCTGGATCCCCAGCTCTGAGAGGCGAAAGAGCTAACCATTGCGCCACCATGCTGTTCTATTTATGTGGCATTAGAAAACTGTTATTTACAACCGGGTTTAAATTTGTTACTTTACAGCTTATTAGATATGAACACAATGGCTGTTTATTGTTTATTGCCAGATCAAAAATGCTATATTATGATTTGGACAATTTTTCTTGGGAAATTAAAGCACTTTTGCAAAGCATTTTGCATAAAAACGATTGATGAATGCTGTAAATGCAAGATAAATGTTAATGCTGTATATACATAGAATACATTTGTATTTTACTGTCACTTAATAACACACATTCATTTTCATTTTCTTGTTTGAAT
>JAFMOC010000053.1:1235000-1320000 GCA_019802505.1 Corydoras sp. C115 | reverse complement strand
CGTGGTGTATTATGTACATATATGTACATGTGGGGCTGGGATTAGTTGGGTTAACTTCTAGTTTATTTAAAATGTTTCATACATCCAAGCTCCATGTAGACTGATTTCTTTATTTTTTGTTACATGTCACAAAATTAAACATTTTCTTTTTTTATTCCTGTATTATAATATTTAATTTTGTGAGACTTGGTCTTATAACTGATGTCACTGTTTCCAGTTAAAATGGGTACAAATGGAGGTGCCACAATACCTGAATGCACCTTATCTATCGATCCATCCATCCATCCATCCATCCATCCATTCATCTAGCTGTCTGTCTGTCTGTCTGTCTAATAATTGTGTATATATTCCATCTGCAGTGCAGAATCTCACTGTTTCAAACAGCTTCTTTAACTGTTTCATTGACAATTTAATTGTAAACCAGGAATATAACTTAAAATTCTTCGTAATTGTATACCAAACAGCCATTAATCAGTGTTTGCTTGGACTAAAAGATTGGCACTTGGGCAGTGTATGTTAATTTTAGCCCATGTGTGTTATTTTATCACATAATGTGAGCCATGGCGGCACTGTGGCTTAGTGGTTAGCACGTTCGCTTCTCAGCACTAGGGATTCCCGGTTCGAATCCCCATCTGGGTGGAGTTTCCATGTTCTCCCCGTGTCCGCATGGGTTTCCTCCGGGTTCTCCGGTTTCCTCCCACAGTCCAAAAACATGGATCAAGTCAATTGACTTCTCCAAATTGCCCCCTATAGAGTGTGTTTGTGTGACTGTCCTGGGTGTATCTGCCCAGCGCCTGAGACGTTCTTCCCTGGATGGCCATGGGGAACTCCACCACGACCCTAATAGAGGATAAAGTGGAAGATAATGAATGAATGAATGTGAGCCACCAAGTTGTGCTTCATTCTGTTATTACACAATAAGCAAACTAGCTTCAGCTATTTGTGACAGTACACTGTATGGACCAAATATTAAAACACCTACACATAACACCTACGGGAGCTATTATGACATCGCATTCTAAATCTACGGGCATTGATATGATGATATAATGGTGTTTATTTTTTTTTAAATGTACAAGATTTTGCTTGCTGTCTCTATTAAGTTATCCAGAAAAGCATTTGTAAGGTCAGTTACTGAGGTTGGATGAAAGGACCTGGCTTGAGAATCCCTGTTCAGGTTCATCTGAGCATGTTTTTCTGGACCTTGCTTTGTGCATTAGAGCACAGTCTGGAAATGATGTCCAAAACGGTTTGGGATGCTAAGACATTAATTTTCCCCCTTCCTGGATTCAAACCCTTAAATACAAACCCTTAGCTTATTCCTCCTCCATCACTTCACAGTTGGCATATGTTGTAATTTAATAGCACATACCAAAACCAGACTCGTTTATCAGGCTGCCAAATTGAGAAGCATGATTCGTCATGCCATAGAACACGTTTACATTGCTTTAAAGGCCAGTGGCAGTGTGCTTTCTGGTGAAGTGCACGGTACCTCAGTGGTTAAGGGCATTGTGCTACTAATCTGAAGGTTGGGGGTTCAAATCCCAGGTCCACTGAAGTTACCAATGTGGGTCCTTGAGCAAGACCCTTAACCATCATCGCTCCTGTGATGTTGGGATGTTGCAGTCGCTTTGGATAAAAGCGTCTGTTAAATGACCAAATGTAATGTAAATGTAATGCTTTCTGGTGACTGAGCCATGGAAATTTATGTATGCCATTATGATGTTCATTCCCAGATATTGTGCTGATGTTAATCTAGGAGGAGGTTTGGAACTGTTCTTTAACCTGGTCGGTTAATTCATGATTGAGTTGCAGTTGTTCCTTAATGCTTCCACTCAGTAATACCACTCACAGTTTAATGTGGACACTCTAGGAGGGAAGAAATTTCACAAATCGTCTTGTTGAAATGATGGCATCCTTTTGCGATATCACACTATCCTATACTAGTGATGCGGGAGGGTTTCCCATGCCCTTCCAAGGTAGAACGTTTCAGGCTCTGGGCAGACCCAGGACAGGGTGCCGATCTATCGCAGACACACACACAAACACACTCTATATGGGGCAATTTGGAGAACTCAATTGACTTGATCCATGTTTTTGGACTGTGGGAGGAAACCGGAGAACCCGGAGGAAACCCACACGGACACGGGGAGAACATGGAAACTCCACCCAGATTGAGATTTGAACCGGGAATCCCTAACGCTGAGAGGAGAACATGCTAACCACTAAGCCACCGTGCCCCTCGTGATCAGGAGCTTGTTTTATAAAACTAAAACTCTTTAATAACATGATAAAGTGTTGAATCTCAGTACTTTCTTTGTAATCCATCCATTATCCCCATGCTCATTCAGGGGAAAAGGTTTTAAGCACTTTGCAGATACAGGACAGGGTGCCAACCCATCACTGGCACACACTCATTCACTCACACACACACACACACGACATGGGGGCAATTTTGAGCAGCCAATTTACCTTGAATTTATGTTTTTGGACTGTGGGAGGAAACCGGAGAACCCAGAGGAAGCCCACGAGGACACAGGAGAACATATAAACTCCACCCAGATCAGGATTCAAATCTGGATCCCAATCGCTGAGAGGCGAACATGCAAATCACTAAGACATGGTGCCACCCCACATTCTCTGTAATATTACAATGTTACAAAAATAGTGTTTCCTCAATATACCTATAACATTTGTGGCAAACAACATTTTAATTTATTCATTCATTCATTATCTCCCGCTTTTATCCTCTAGTAGGGTCGCGGTGGGGTTCCATCCAGGGGAGAACGTCTCGGGCGCTAGGCAGACAGACCCAGGACAGGGCGCCAATCCATCGGTGGGCACACACTCGCTCACACAAACACACTCTACAAGGGGCAATTTTGAGAATTCAATTGACTTGATCCATGTTTTTGGACTGTGGGAGGAAACCGGAGAACCCGGAGGAAACCCATGCAGACACGGGGAGAACATGGAAACTCCACCCAGATGGGGAATCGAACCGGGAATCCCTAGCGCTGAGAGGCAAACGTGCTAACCACTAAGCCACCATGCCGCCCATTTTAATTTAATATTATTAAAATAGAAATATTTCGTGAATGATTAGTGAGTAATGTAATATTCAAATGCACTATGGGTAATAAAAGCAATTAAACTGCATACTATTTGTAATGTTGTTGTTTTTAGTTGGTTAATATTTTAGGCTTTTAAAGTCACATTAAGCTTTCATTTCAGATCAACAACTAGTCACCTCCATGTGCTTTGTGAGTTCCCCTAATTAACAAGATGTAGCTTCTGCTCTGTTAGCTGTGGCTTCTGCCTCGATGCTCATTGTGCAATAGTCCGACAATGCAGATGTTGAAATTGGGGACGGAAGAATGACCGCTTCAACCCCACAGTGGTGGGAGACGGCAGTGATACAGTGAGCAGCTGTTTCTGCCAGTGTGTGTGGGTGTGTGTGTGTATGTGTGCGCTTTGTCATCTGGCCAGTAATCTGGTCAGTGAAGGGCATTTAGATTACGGAGGAAGTACAGAGGCTGGACACAGCTGTCTGTTCCCTGTTGAGCGTGCTCAGGGTGCATGTACACACATGGCCACGCACTCATGCACACTGCACAAGATTAGGGACAGTGGGCCCACTGCTAACTCCATGATTAGAGAGTGGACTTGGACTTTCTTTATCTTTTTCTTTCCGATTCTCTCTCCCTCACACACATCTCCACATCCTTCAATTCCCCGCATCCCTCCCCCATTCCTCCTGTTCTCCTTTGGGGCCCTGGCTCTCGTCCCACTACTCATGTTCTCCTGGCTGGGTGATGTGTGCCTGTCTCTTGTTTTTCGTTGATGCTAACTCACACGGACGTGTTGTGCAGCGTGGTGGGACGCGGCTTTCGGTCGTATTTCACCACAGGACGCAATTCTGTTGATGGTAATGAACCTGCGGGGCTCATCCGCTATTTTTGTTCAAGCCTTTCGTCAATATTAATCAGCGCACTGGCATGTGAGGAGAAACGCAGGGGTATTCTCGCTCAGCTCTAATTAGGTGCTCCACACTATATTTAAAAAATTCAAATCTGTCTGCTCGCTGCATGAAATCCGATTCATGGCATAGATCGGCCTTATATACTTTTTATCTGGCTTTTCTTCTTTGTCCTGCTGTTTGGAAAATAAGCTTCAGCTCAGATGGTTCTTTGATGTATTCTCTTTCTTGGATGGAGCGCTGCGGCGGAAGGTTATGAGATCCCCCATTCAAAGATCTACTGGTCATAAAATAAGAGCTTGTTCTATAATAGGCTCATATTTCTGCAAGATGGTCATTTACACTATGTTCAACTTAGTTTCCTTCACTGCAAATGGTGTCCATCAATCCAAACATGCACTGAGATTGTGGGCTAGAAGCGGAGGAATGAGATACATTATTTATTACAGGATAGAAAGTATAGCAAAAAGAAGAATTTGGGCCATTGCAAAAGTGCAGAGAGAGAGTTTTAGTAGTTAGAGATGGAACCCCGTGGAGAGGCATGGCCATGGCACTGAAGTATGTGTGGAAGGCCTTTTTTTGTGTGGAAGGCTTCAGGGCAGCAGCAGTAATGAAAGTTTCTGTGCTTGGTGCTGCTGTGTAATTACACTCGCAGATGCCTGCGGCTTGGTCTCATGCACCAAATTTCATATTAGCTATACCAACTGGACTGTGCCATGCTTTCATATCTTGCAGTAAGTCTGGACTGGCTTGGTATTACCATACACTATAGACTGAATCTTCATAGCTCTTCACAGCTCTTTAATAAAAATCTACATATCAAGTCTGATTTAGACTTATTAACAGAGTGTGTGAAATTAATCATCCAAAATTAAAAGCTTTAGAGTGATTGTAAATGACATGAAAGTTGGATGAAATATTTTTAAGAAGATGTTAAATGCTGTATAAATGGATAGGACTTTAAATCAATGCCAAATTTTTCTACACTCCAGCCGATTGCTGATTTTTAACAGACTTTTAAGAAGTATTCAGGCAAGTATAAGAACTTTTAATAAACAAGCACTGGACATGAAAATTGGTGGCTTTCTCCCAGTACACCGCCCATGTGCGTAGGCTTACTTTGTAAAAGTAGATGCATTTACCAAGAGTGGAAATTAGTAATCAATGACTTCTTTTAGTACATCGTACATTCTGGAGTGTAATTTGCACTGTATGGAGTATTTACATGTTGGCAGTGGCTGGAAAACTAATAGAATAGTGTTTCCTTTTTTATTTGATTTTTTATTAAAGACTATTAACAGCCCTTTTGAAAAAGTCACTATAATATGGCATAAAACAATAGAAAACAGCTAAATACACCACAGACCTTAAATGTATTTAGAACAATTACCTAAAAAAAATTATAAAAAAAGTTAAATAAAAGAGTAAAAAAGTAGAACATGGCAAATGTGAACTAGGTGTGTCTAACAAATTGTTATACCGTTATGATGCTAATAATAAGATATATATGTAAAATGTGTATGTGTATTCCCCATGCCCATCCAGGGGAGACACTTTTGTGCACTTGGCAGATACACCTTGAACAGGGTGCCAATCTATCACTGGTCACACATTCACCCACACATTCTATGTAGGGGAAATTTGAAGCAGCCAAATCACCTTGAATCCGTGGTTTTGGACTATGGGAGGAAACCGGTAAACCTGGATGAAACTCATGCAGACACGATGAGAACATAGAAACTCCATAGAAACCTAGATCCCCAGCCTGAGAGGCAAACGTGCCAGCCAATACACACTGGCGCGCCACGGCTCCTTTAAATTGTATTTATATGGATTATTGTTATCATTAATATAAATAGCCACATGTCTATATACAAAAAGCTTTGTTGGGCACTTGTAATTTGTGAGTCTGTCAACTTGTTTTATTGGTCTAATACAGAACATTATTTTTACAATTCAATCCCTGATAACAATAGGCGAAACGATTAGTATATCGGGTCCTGGTTAAAATCAAATGTTTCAAACTTCATGGACAACAGTTTTAAACCTTCAGCCTTTGAACCGATTGCTTGATGCTCTGATCCCAGAGTCACACCATCCTTACAAACACCTGAAAACAATTTAGTATCAGTTCAATATTGAGTTTATTGATATCCCAAAAGGTTAAAAATGTCTGTTTTATGTGATTGATTAATCTTTTATATAACTACAATTGTTGCATGTACTAGAGCATCTATTGTCAATTGTTCATGACCCACTATCCATTTAGTGTAGCCCTCATCTGCCAACTCATGGCTCGAAGACCCAATTGTTTGTGAATTTTCCTCCAGTGAGGTTGAGACTTTTTCCTGTTATCTCTCACAAGATGATCGTTAATACAGAAACTATTGCTAATTAACGCAGAGTGCAGAGTGTTGAGTTTGTGTTTGATTTGTTGTTGTTAATCATAGGCTTCCTGCCGCTTTCCACTTCTCAGTGGGAAAAATTGGAACCGCAGTTGAGTGACATTTTTTCAATTATTTTAATGATCCATTTTTGGTTTAACTCATTTGGGCTGATTCCCAAAGTGTTGTAACTTAAACATCATTAGTCAGTTAATCACTGTTTGCAGAGAATTGGCTCACTTGGGAGGGTATGACTGGGGCTTATGGATGAGGAGGTGCTCGGACTCCTGCAGCAGCAATTTCTAACCTATCTTCCATCCTTGTGGGGAAATTGAATATTTGATGTTGCTTCTAATTGCATTCGTTCAGTCTTTATTTCTCTCATGTTTCTCCCATTCCCACCTAATGTGCAGTTATAATTTTTCCCCCCCGCTGCAGTGTGAAGCTGGGGTTTCCTAGGGCAGCACATGTGCCATGTGGTTTCTTAGACAGTTGCAAAGAAAGGATAACACTATGGGGATTTAGCTAAATGATCTACAAGGGTGGGAAGCTTTATCTGAAAATATGAGTTAGCATTTCCATGCGGAATGATCCAGTATAAAACATATTTCCTTTCTAATCCTCCTTTAAATTGGAAAACGAGCTGGTATGGAGGATTTGTGCACAAACATCTCGGCCGTCGCTGTCAAAGTGATTGCACAGGATGTAAACACTCCTTTCCCAGCTTACTTTAATCTGGCAATACTGAGGTTATTTTAAGACAGCTCATCATCGTTTTCTTTTCTGAAAGAGCGTCTCTTTAAGGATCATCAGTGGAGGGAAAAGAGTGAGGGATCACACCCCGGTGCCACAAGGGACTAATTAGAAGGCAGGCAAGCAGTAGAGTGGTCTTAATAAGAGGCCTCTATCCCAGTGCACACTTTAAAGCATGACGGACTTCACAGCAACAAAAGCGATGGAGATCCATATGCAGGATGGAGAAGAGAGAGGTGAAGGCCGTGGAGGGAATGCGAGACGGATGGTGACTGGCTTTCCTATCGACCGCCATGCAGCGGCCGTTTGCGGCGAGCGGCAGCCAGGCAGACACGTCTGAACATTTTAATTAGTCTGAGGGAGAGCGCTACTGCTGGCCCGTTTTAGTAAGATCCTTCTGTGTTTGCTCAATTAAACGCTGATTGTAGCTAATTGTGTTCACTAAGAAATCTCGTGCACAGCCCATGGATAAGGAAGACTGGGTGTGCTGCACTCGCGAGACTCTCTCTCTCAGCCTCGTGGGAGAAATCAAATATTTGATGTGGCTCATAATTGCATTTGCTCTCTCTTTATTTCCCTCATATTTCATTCTTTCCTCAAGTAATACGGCACCATAACTCTCAGCTCTGCACTGTGAAACTGTTTAATGTACTTGTGTTTTTAATTTGCTTGAAGGCTTGGTGATGCAGGCATTAGATGGATGTTGATGCGCTAACTTCCATTTAGCATTTTGAAGCTTGTTTTGTAAGTGCAGTTTATTAATGAAATGCTACATTGTTACACTTCGCGACTCTTAATTCATCATATTGACCTTTCTTTAATTAGCTGGTTCCAGAAAATGGCATTATTTTCTTGAATTATTTTCTCTGCGGCAGAACACGCTGCCACTCCCCCGTCTTCACACTGTGAAAAACCTCAGTTCTCTTTCTCGTCTGTATTCGCCCGTTCTCTTTCCAATCACCCTTTACTTGTTTGAATGCAGTCCATCTCTTAGTTGCACTCTCCATCTTTTCTCATGCTGTTACTTCAGGCTTGGTTATATACTCTGTGTATATAGATACAATAAGGAATGCACAAACTGTAAGAGGTGAACAGGTGCTCATGCATGGGCAAAATGAATGATGCGCTCTGTGAATTACAATTATATTTGTCATTTTTAGTCTGAGAGCTTACTTAGTAACTATTTTTTTAAACAAGCTTTAACATTTCCATCGATTCATCAGCATGTCCAAGAAACAAGCTGCATTAAGTAAATAGTTCGAAATACATTTACATTTACATTTGGTCATTTATTAGACGCTTTTATTCAAAGCGACTTACAAGGTGAGCACAGGGTTCATCACAACATCCCTGGAGCAATGAGGGTTAAGGGTCTTGCTCAAGGACCCACATCGGTAACTTCAGTGGACCTGGGATTTGAACCCCCAACCTTCAGATTGATAGTCCAATGCCCTAACCACTGAGCTACCCGCCCTCTAAATAAAGGCCAGACTGAAAGTAACAGTTAAAAAATTGTATTCATAGAAAATTAATTGGCTGCACCAAACTACATGTTTAGTATCTCATATGTGTATGTATATATATATATATATATATATATATATATATATATATATATATATATATATATATATATATATATATATATATATATATATATATATATATATATATATATATATATATATATATATATATATATATATATAGATAGATAGATAGATATGTGGAACTATATACTGTATGTTGGAACTATATTATATAAATGGTGAAACAATCTTTCCAACTCTAGTTGTAGGATTGAGTCACTGCATTTTTAAGAAACAACTCAAAACTCATCCCTTCCACATACACTATATAATGTAATAATACAATATCATTTAATAATATAAAAAAGAATAAAAGGCGGAATCGAATAATGATCAGGTTTTATTAACAGTGTAGGTGGTTTATATATATATATATATATATATATATATATATATATATATATATATATATATATGATTTTTAATGTCTTAAATGACAAACTACACACTAGGACAGAGGCCTCCTGGTCATGTTGCAGCCTGTGTATATAAAGCAAACCATTGATCAACTGTAATCAAAATACAGGGGGAATCTTTTTTTTCCTCACGGTCCAGATAAATGTACGAATAGAGGCTATGGGTTTGGTCATAATTTAAACATTACAAATATCTTTCAGTGTGTTCCATCACAGGAATAATAACTGCAGAGAGCAGGAAATATAAAATGCTGCAGGGATTAGAGATTTTCTGTTAAAGGGGTTTTGTTGAGATGTAAAAGATAGCGTGCTGCCATGTCCTCAAATATTATTATATTAGATATTATTTGAACAAATCCAGAAGATAGATTATTTTATAGGTCAACAGCAACCAGGTTAGCTTTGTGCATTGGATCTCTTGTAGTTGTTTCATGTAGATATATTTGATTTTGTGCTGAGCTTGTGAGGGAGGGTGCTGCGATCCTCTGATCTGGGGCCTCTGATCTCTTTGCATTGTGAGTGTACAGGCATGTCCATGTGATGCTCAGTTAAAGTCTCTCTGTATGCAGAATATTTATAAGGCCTAATATTAAATGCTATATAATTTATTAACAAGTAACACAGTCTGTTTTAAATACCATTCCCCTAGATAATGTAATGTTCCAGTCTGTGATAAAAGATATCTGTAAGTCTGAATGAATTAATAAATAAAGCTCAGCGCACTTTTCATTAGAGGAAAGTAGACATGCCAAAAATCGTAAAATAATGGGATTATGAATGTCCATATATCTTCAAAGCCTACATACATTACATCCATACGTTCAACAGAGCACAGATGACAGATCAAGAGCGTGTGCATCCTCACAGAACAGCATCATTTTCCTGCTGCGAGAACCCACAAGCGTTGTTAGATGATGCACAGATCAGAGAACCCATCCGCAGAAGCTTTATGAGCGTTTGATGAAATATTGTCTGACAAACTAACTGCTTATAGAAAAATTAGAAATGTTCTAAGCCTTCTTTTCATGTTGAAATGCTTTTATCTATACTCATAAACTACAAGATGCGATAACACAAAATCATATTAAATAATTAGTATGGCATGTTAGTTAGTTTTCCTGTCAGAGGTCCACATTAAAGCCATATGAATGTGGGAATTCCATTTTCATTCATTATCAGTAATTCTTAGGTCTTTTTAATTTTTTTTTTAATTGCAGAAAGTAAGCCTTTGGTGGATTCTCTTTTTATACTCAATCTTGATGACCTCACATGGTACACTGCTAATTGAGAAACCTTTCAGACAAGTGTAGCTTTAAATGTATTATGAGGCAACAGTTTCTCAAGTGGTTGATATTCAACAGATAGAAGCATCCCTTATTACGATTAATATAATTTCAAAGAATTAGGCACATCAGCATAACCAGACCTCATTTGAGAATATATATATATATATATATATATATATATATATATATATATATATATATATATATATATATATATATATATGGTTAGCACGTTCGTATATATATGGTTATCACGTTCGCCAATCAGCATTAAGGATTCCTGGTTTGACTCCCAATCTGTGTTTTCATGTTCTACCCGTGTCTGTGTGGGTTTCCTCTGGGTTTGAATTCTCCAAATTGCCCCATATAGAATGTATGTGTGTTGGTCTGTGTGAGTGAGTGTGTGCCCAGCGATAGATTGGCGCCCTGTACTGAGTGTATCTGCGTCATACATTTATATGCTGCGATCTTCTGATCTCTTTGCATTATGACTGTGCACGCATGATGTTCTCTAGGGAGAACAGTTCGGGTGCCGAACTGACACCCGAGACAGGGCACGATCCATCACTGAGCACACAGTCACTCACATAGACACACACTATATTTATTTACAGCAGCCAATTCACCTTGAATCCATGTTTTTGGGCCGTAGGATACTGGCAAACCCAGAGGAAACCCACTGATTAATTTCTCATTTTTATTGCATCTGTTATTGGTTTTCTTTTAGTTTTTAGTTCAGTTTTGTTAGTTTTAGTTAGTTTAAGTGTTAGTTTGCTATTAATTTGCTTTGGTTCTTTTGTTAGAGCAGCTTTGTGTTTCCATCTCAAAAGATTGCAGACTGTTTACTGTCTGGTGAAACCTTTTAAAATGGCAAGATATAATTTTTTTTATTTAGTTCTATCAATCAAATTCACATGTACCTATTTCTCCAAGTTGGAATTCTCTCATTTATCATTTGGATTATTTAAGCACTCGTTGATCCCAGAAGTATCAACCTCACTTGCTTGTCTGAACTGGCCACATTATTACTGCCCCTCTGAGACACGATTTGGATTTAACAAGCTCCTGGAAAAATTATTTATAAATTGTATGCCATGTCGACACGATTACATCACTTTTACCACAGATTTGTCAGTGCTGGTTCTACAACATGCCAAATATGCGGCAGTGGTTCACATTTACTGATTGGAAAGTACAATGAACCCATTGTCATGTATATGGGGCAGTTTGAGATTATTACTTCTTTGTGTCACTACATTCACATGATGGAAAAAAGCCATTAAGGTAAAAGCCAATGGTCAGCAATTCCTGAATAGGCTTCAGCATTGGACTAATTCTCAATTGGTAGAGGCATTTTTGTGCCAATAATAATCTACACACACTTTTAGGCCACACTGCCAGCCAATGCTGTTTACACAAAGCAAGGTTGGGCTTACCAATTCATGCTGTTTACATCAAATCTCGATCCTGCCATCTGCACGTCTCAGCAGAAATTAAAATTCATCACACACGGTAATATTCTTTTTGAATCCAGATGTCCAGTTCGGACAAGTCTGCGTCCACTAGCAGCTTAGATCAGGGGCTGTTTATGGCAGCAGACAAGGAATCTGACATGGTCTGCTGTGTTAGCCTGTCCATGTCAAGATTCATCGTGTTCAGCAACATTTTCCCTACTTTTACTGTTGTTAAGTGGTTAGTTCGGTTATCGTAGTCCTCTTGTCAGCTCAACCAAGCCTGCATAGTCTTCCTGACATTTCCTACCATTCCCTTCAACAGAGCTGCCAATCACTGGAAGTTTTTTTTGAGCTGGCCTCAGTGCTCTTTCCTCTGTCTCAAATAATTACACCTTACTGTTTTACTGATTACTGGCTTAGTGGTTAACATGTTCGCCTCTCAGTGCTGGGGATCCAGGTTTGAATCCCAAATCTGGGTGAAGTGTCCATGTTCTCCCGGTTACCAACGTGAGTTTTCACCGTGTTCTCCGGCTTCCTCCCACACTTCAAAAACATGGTTTCAAGGTAAATTTAATGATGTAAATTGTCCCATATAGTGTATGTTCTGTGCCCAATGAAGGATTGGCCCTGGGTCCATCTGCCCAGCGCCCAAAATGTTCTCCCCTGGATGGGCATGGGGGACCCCTCCATGACCCTAGTAGAGGATTAAGATAATGAATGAATGAATGTTTAACTGATACGTTATAACCAGTTCATTTGATTGTTAAAGGCTTTTAACTTAGATATGTGAACAGGTAATGTTTTTATTCTATTTTAATAAAAATGTCTATACCTGGGCGACATGGTGGTTTAGTGGTTAGCATTCTCACCTCTAATTGCTGGGGATCCAGGATCAAATCCATGTTCTATTGTGTGCACGTGGATTTTCTCCAGTTTCCTCCCACAGTCCAAAAACATGGATTTAAGGTAAATTGGCTGCACAAAAGTTCCCCAACCATAGCGTCTGAGTAAGTGAGTATGTACCCAGTGACAGAATGGCACCCTGTCCTGGAGGTATCTACCCAGTGCCTGAAACATTCTACCTTGATGGGCAAGGGACACCCCCTCGCCCCTCCTCGCAACCCTAGTAGTCTCTACCTGTCTATGAAACCTATTAAATGGATGTATAATGTGGATAGTGTAAAGGTTATTTGGAAATCCTATTTTGCGTTTCATACATCCAATGACATATTAATGCATTACATCAGGCTCAGAAACTAAACATCAGAATATCAGTGTTTTTCCTATATTCGAGTATTTTATTTGTCATTCCAACAATATAAAGTACTGTACAGTATATGTGGAGCGAGACAGCGTTCTCCAAGAACAAGGTGCTACACATAACAACCACTTCACAACCAACATAAAGTGCACGTGTGCAAAGAGCGTGTGCAAACACAAGGATCACAATAAATACAGGACAACACAGTATAAAAACATCCAAGTAATGGAAGGGAACAGTGCAACAGATAGTCTGCAGTAAACATTAAGTAAGTATGTAAACAGTAAAAACATTAAGTGATGAGAGGAAACAGTGCAGTGCCCCCCTAGTGGTGTGAACCACATGTGCAAAAAAGATGTCCATGGTTATAAATGTTAAAGAGATTGTAGTAGCAGCAATTATTTATAGATTTCTCATATATGCATATATATTGCATATATGTTCTCATTTGTAAGGCGCTTTGGATAAAAGCATCTGCTAAATGACTAAATGTAAATAAATATTTGTCCTGTTTCTGTTTTCTTTTCTTTAACATATTTTCTCTTAAACATCATGTCTCCATTTCCCCTTGCAGTTCTCTCTCTCTCTCTCTCTCTCTCTCTCTCTCTCTCGATTTCTGTCTCTTTCTCTGTCATTTAGTGCAAGACCATTTTTCAGCCCACTATACTTCCTATTGAGCTTCATTCACCTGTACATCACTCGATCAATCCTTTTTTCTCCGTTTATACTGTTTACTGACCTGTCTCACTCACTCAATCTCTGACATCTTTTTCTCTGGTCTCCCGCTTCCTTGATGTATCTCTCATCTTTATTTGCACCGTTGCTCAGTATTTCACATTTTATGGCCTATATCCCTGACTCTCCATTTCTCCCTCTGTTTCATAATGGTGCATTTTCACAGTTACCCTCATTTCCTTTCTGTTTTTATTTTATCCTTTCCCTTTTTTCATCTGTCATATTTTCTTATTATCTTTCACCGGGTTCAATATTTTTTTGGATTAAATGATTGTGAGTCCATGTTTAGTGTCCCTTAGCTCATTTTTGTTCTTCACGCTCTGAATTTGTGTGTGATGAGTGAGGAAATCTCACATTTCAATTCTTTTTTGGATTTCTTTCTGTACTCATCTCTCTTTTCATTTATTTATAATTCACTTTGTTCTTCATTTAATTCCATGCATCCTTTTTTCTTTCCCTTTTCCTCATGGATTATAGAAGTCACAGATCGTTCATCACTTTTCTTGCTACCTTCTTTTGAATTTCTTCATCACTCTCTATCAGTAATTTCATTTGAACAGTCTTGCCTCTCTCTCTGTCTGGCTTCTTCTCAAAGATGTGAGGTTATTTCAGTTTGGTGCATGTTTTCTTTTAGCTTTGCTGTACGACTGATGTCTGCGTCTCTTATCGCCCTTTCCCACACCTGCTCTTTGCTGTGTTGAATCTCCTAATGCCCCCTCATCAAAGCTGCAGATCCGCTTATGTGCTTCTTCTTCAAACTGTGCTGTGGCATTTCTCTCTGTCAGCTACTCAAGTCTCAGTGCCCATTCTGATGGCATCATCTTTTTTTGGTAGCTGGGGGAAAACAGACCAGTGAGGAAGCCACATGCCTAAAAGGTTATATAACTTAATATGTTAGAAAATCATCTAAATGTATTATTATTATATACATTACACACTTTTTTTTCTGTCTGAATTTTTTTGTTTGCTCAAGACTACATACACTGATGTAATTTTGATTTATTTATTCTGAAACTGGGGGTGGCACGGTGGCTTAGTGGTTAGAACGTTCGCCTCTCAGCACTAGGGATTAGGGATTCCCGGTTCGAATCCCAATCTGGGTTCTCTGGTTTCCTCCCACAGTCCAAAAACATGGGTCAAGGTCAATTGAGTTCTCCAAATTGCCCCATATAGAGGGTGTTTGTGTGTGTGTTTGTGTGAGTGAGTGTGTGCCCAGTGATAGATTGGCATCCTGTCCTGGGTGTATCTGCCCGAAACGTTCTCCACTGGAAGTCATGTGAGTCTAGACATCTAGACATGAGGTCTCTAATCCTAACCTTAAATATATGGAGACAATTCATGATAAAATGGATGAGTTGAATGCTGTGGGTTTATCTGATGAAACGTAGAGAAGGAACACAAAATTATAAAATGTTTTAAATAGAAAGCTATTTATTAAGTATTATTATATCATTTTATCATTTATAGTAAATGATAGTGAGTGTACAATAAAATATATATATATTTTTTGGGCAATTTTACAAACAAAATTTCTTTGTTTTATATATATATTATAATTATTATTTTATCCTGGTCTTGGTCTCACCCGGTCTCTTGACTTAATATACCCAGACTTGACTACAACACGAAAATAATGACATAAAACAACACTCAAGGCATAACAATTAATGAAGCAACCAAAATAATATACACATGTAATCATAAATATTTGACTTTTACTGCATTTCATTTTGAACCACAGTATAATGTACCATCCTTTAATGAAGGATTATTTAATACAAATCTTTTGAAAGGATGAGCTTGTGAGAGTATTTTGTGAGAATATTAAAAAATACAATTAAATAAACAGAGCACAGCATGCGTTCTAAAAGCTTAGCAGGATATGCAAAAATTTGGGAACCTCTGTTCAAACCTTAAATTCCATATTTTACTGCTAATAGAAATCTTCTACAGAGAACAAACATCTGCACATTTAAATGCTTTGGTTTTATTTATTACAATCATGACATGTGACAGAAAAAGCAATCCCACCTTCTAATATATTTTTTAATATTTGAAAAGTTTTATATTAAAAATATGATTCAGGCATAGATAGCCTTTATGGTTCTATGCAAAAAGTAATAAATTAATAGCTCGATATTATTAATGGCATATTTTATAGATGAGCCATTGGGATTCATTAATTTAACATACTGTATATATTTGAGTCGAAAATTAACCAGCATAGTACCCATTGAGTTTTAAAGTTTAAAACAACATGGAGAAATCTTAGATGTTTTTAAATGTTTAAATATATTAAAGAATTAATCAGAATCAGAATGCTTTAGAGATCCTCTGGGGTTATAATGTACAAAAAATATATGCAATATCTAATATTGAATGTATATAGTTCTGTCTAATGAAATGGAGGAAACCCCAGATAACTGTACAATACCATACAGGTTAATTCCCCACATTTTTCTGTTTAAACTTCTTTATCTTTCTCTTAATGAAGACAAAAAAGAGAAACATGCACGGATATCTAACAGACTAAAGACTGTTTTGTATTATAGTAAAGCACTGCATAGGAGGATCAAATCTGTTGTATTACTCACATACAGATTGTGCATTATGGAAATTACCAGGATTTTGAGCCTTTAAGCTGAAGTATGAGAGCTGTAGCATTTGGCTGCTTGTAACAGGGAGGTATGTGTTTGGCAGCTAATCTCTATGCAAAAAAGAAAACAGCCTGAGACATCAGAAAGCACTCTACACAGAAAATGTGTTTATCTCAAGGGAGAGAGTGGTTGAGATGTGTAGGGTAAGGGCGAGGATGAGGTGGTAGAGGATAAGGGAAGTGAGAAGTGAGAGAAACAGAGAAAATATCACTCGTGAATGGAAGAACAAAGCATTAAAACAGTGTAATACGGCGCTGATATAATCTGCATTATACCTTACTGCATTATGGGGGAGTATTCTGCAAAAAGGCAGTACCTGCAAATTCCATAATTCAAATTGAAAATTTATACTAAAGTATTTTAAAATTATGTTAAACAGCATTATTTGAATAATTATTTCAATGAAGTCAGTACCAACATTGCACCGCTTAATGCAGAGGGATTTCCATATTTATTCAATCTGGGGGTTGAAAGGTCTTCTTAAGATCTTAGCAGCAGCGGTTTGGCAGAGCTTTAAGCTTGTACTCCTGACCCACTTGTTAAATCGGTACTCGATGTTCTGACCTCAGTTAAGAATAAGGTAAATGTTAAGATCCAATAGATAATTATCTAAATTATTTTAGGTCAACAGTAGATGTCATAGTGGAATTGGGAATAAATAATTAGTATGTAAATGTAGATAGAAAACATGCTTTGGAATATGTAAAATAATTGTATCTCTTTTTCCTCGTTTTGGCTTTCGGCCATTCTTTGCATATATTAATTATTTGTAGGTGCTTGGTTTGGTTCTTTACTTTATAGCAGAGTGTCTTTGAGCTGCACTGGTTTGAAGGTTGGCATCTGTTCAACATTCTTGATTTGCATTTCCTCCCAGGTACAAACGGAGCTTACTTTCATCTGTGAAGTCCTTAGACCATGTTGATTTGGTGTGAAGGGCTACATAATAATAATAATAATAATAATAATAATAATAATAATAATAATAATGGGGCGGCCACTCAGCGCTAGGGATTCCTGGTTCGAATCCCAATCTGGGTGGAGTTTCCATGTTCTGCTCGTTTCTATGTTGGTTTTCTTTGGGTTTTCCGATGCCCTCCCACATTCCAAAAACATGGATCAAGGTCAATTGGATTCTCCAATTTGCCCCCTATAGAGTGTGTTAGTGTGTCTGTGTGAATGTGACCAGCGATAGATTGGCGCTCTGTCCTGGGTGTATTTGCCCAGGGCCTCTAGTAGAACCCCCCCTGCGACCCTAGTAAAGGATAAAGTGGAAGATAATGGCTGGATAATAAAAATAATAATCCATTTTATTTGTAATAGACTTTATATTTCAAAGAAATCTCAATGTCCTACAGCATAGTGAATAAAACACTTTCAAAAAGTCTTTTGAATATGAAAAATTTTAGTTGATTTTAAAAGATTCCATGCTCTGTGGTGCCCTCAGGAAATCTGGGAGAGCATTCCACAGATGTGGGGCAACAGCTTAAAAAGCCCGGTTTCTCATTGTATGCAGTTTGGTCTGAGGCTGTTGGAGGCAGTAGGAATTAATTGAACGAAGAGTTATCGTACGGGGTAATGAGCTCTTTGAGGTAGAACGGGGCATTTCCATAAAGACACTGGTGAGTGAGAGGACAACGCTTGTATTGAATTCTGGATGGGTAACCAGTGTAGAGGTTGTTAAAAGGGTGTCATGTGATCGTATTTGCTCCTTCTTGGCCGAATCTGGGTAGCACAGATCTGAATCTGAAGCTCCTTTATGCTCCTGCCAGAGATTCTGGTGAGGAGGGCATTGCCATAGCCTGACAATAGATGCGGGGTACTTATGAGGATGTGTTCTATATTGCTGCTGTTTAAGCTGCATTAAGCTTTACAGTCTTACAAGTGGCCTAACCTTGTAATTAAAACCACTGGGTGAGGTACAACACCTTGCTTCTCAGGGCTACATAAAGCAACCATCTTAATGTTTTTGTAATATTAAAGTATGAGTGTCAAACAGTAATGTTGTACATTAAACATATTGGGTTAAGTTAGAACCTATTGTTAGCATTCTGTGATTGGTACCTGATGCAGACTTGGGCTTAATTGGCAGAGATCTAGATTGTCTAATTTTGTGGCAATCGTGCAAGATTTTATTCAGTGAGCAAAGTCTGGCTGGCATCCGCCATGTTTGTTTTAATAGGAATTTCTTCATGAAGGATTCAGTGAGAGCTCGGCTTCTAACAGTTGGTGGAGATCCGGATTCAATAAATCCCTTTAAATTTGCAGTTCTGTCATTGTTGATTTTGTCCTTTTCTATGTAAATAAAGGAGGACTAATAGTCAAAAAAATAAACATGTGACCATCATTTTCATAAAAGATGTAGTGACTTTTAAAGCCTTTAGATTCACAATCCCATCATATATCTGATTCTGAGCTGAGTGTAACACTAATGGATATTGTGGTATCTTTGTACTATTTCATTTGTGAACCATGCAATAAATCTGTAGACCCACTGTAATCCCAAAATCAGGTTATCCTACACATCCTACACATTTATTGTTAGAATGGATTTGACATAAAAACAATTACCATTAATTGTGATTGTAAAAAATAGTGGCATATTTTTCTATTTGCTTATTTTACAATCAGCATTTCAGCAATAAATTTAAAGTATAAAGTATGTATGCATATATTGGCACAAATATAATAAGCTGAATTGTCCAAACTTTTGCCACAGACTGTATGGAGGCAGATATAGGCAGATGATCAGAATGTTTTTGGTTTCTCTGACATCCTAAGTTTTAATAGCTTTAATAGCATGCAGAACGAGGGGTATAAGAACTACTTATAAACACTACTGTTTGCTAGATACTTTGTCATTTTTGTACCTCTCATTTCCATTTCCAGAAAGTATTTATATAGATGGAATGAATATATCATTATTAAATAATTATCTTTATAAAACCACTTCCGGTCCTTAAATCTGATTGGGTGTTTGTCCAGCTATGATATTATTTAAAATAATGTACACCTCTGACCACTTCACATTGTATCAATGTGTGATAAACAATACATTCATTTAAATCATAAAATACAGATTAATATAAACAGGGAGCCAATTTCCGATGAGCACTAAACCTGTATCCTGTTACTCAGCAGTCAATGTTTATTTAAAAAAAAAACAGATTAGATTACATTGTGAAAGACCAATTTATTAATAATTTTGTGGTAAAAAACACATTTATGAAATGGGTGGCATGGTGGTGTAGTTGTTATCATGCTTGCCTTTTGCCGCTTGTGATTTAGGTTTGAATCACAATCTAAATTGCCACTATAGTGTGTGTGTGTGTGTTCTTCCTTTGAAGGGCATGGGGAACATCCCTGGAACCCTAGTTCCTAGAATAGGATTTAAGCTGAAGGTAATGGGTGTGTTTGTAACCATTTTATGAAAGCAATATGACACTCAAGGTTGTGCATTGTTGTGAATAAATCACGGGAAAGAGGTCTAATGACACTCCTATATGTGTGAAACCTAACAACACTTCTTTTCCGTGATTTATTTACAATAATGCACACCCTTTAGTGCCTTATTGCATTATTGTAACTAATCATGGTTGAATAATCAGTGTATCAAGACATATGAACAATAATAATCCTTCACACATATGAATTTAAAAAGTTGTTCTCGTTCTGTTTTGCTTTGATAAAATACTGTTATGGTTTTGTTTAACTTTTTAGAGTCTTATCTGCAATAAACCATGGTAGCAATAACAGTAAACTTCTAACTATGTCAATGCTCACATGGGCTTTTGGTGCTCCGATTAGAAACTATCCAATCCCTGGTTCATTTATTTTCCTGCTTTTAGACAGCTCTATTGAGACTAACGGGAGCCATTTCAGACAGAGTATGTAGCAATCGATAGAGCCGTACAATAACATTCAGGATCAGTTGCCGGCTCTTTTTTCTGTGTAATCTACAGATTTGCTGTGTTGGTCATATTCGGATGGTATACATGCTGAGGCTGAAACACAGTCTTGGCACTTCGTCCCCTTTTTGCTCTTTCACACCGGAGGTCAGCAAAAGAACCTATGCTGAAAATCAGAAGCAGTAGATTATTCTTTTCCTGTCGAACCAAAACGGCGCCCTCTTTTTCTCTTTTTTCCTCGTTCTGGCTCGGAAACAGCTGTGCACACTTTTAATTGACGGGGTCACTCAAGCTCTACAGCAGAACATCTTTGAATTGCTAATTAAATGTAGGCAGACCGAAAATGTGGAGAATAAGAGGATTGACTGCTTCCCTGCATGCCGTCCCATCTCTGTTCAGCTTTGTCTTTTGTCTGTGTCCTTGTGTCTGTGCATCTCTGTGCCTCTGTGTGTGTTTTTCTCCGTATGTCTCGATGTTTGCCTCTGTAGATGTGTTACTGTATTTGTTTGTGCATGTGTCTGTCAGTGGATGACATTTTTTTATATGCTGAAAACAATAAATATGAGAAATTATGACATTTTTGACCTTGCGGGGACATTTGGAAAAAAAAAACATTTATCCTTTATTTGAAAAGCTAAACAGACTATAAAATTTCATTTCGTTTAACAAGGTCAAGGTTAGGTTTAGGGGTAAAGATAAGAACTTAAGATGTAATTGATTCGCAACAGTAGACATGTCAATAGACAATTTTATAAGGTGTGTGTGTATGTGTGTGTGAGGGGGGAGAGAGAGAGAGGGGGAGGGCAAGAGAGGTGCTCAAGTGCACATTATCCTTCAGTAGTGAGGAAAAACTGTTAGTTGTGTAATGTATTTTTAAGAATTGGAATGTTTTGCCCCCTTTCAGCTATTGTTGATAAAATAATGCAATGATGCTCTTATGATGGTCCTGTGGCACGTTTCCACATAGGTCTGTCTGGTGTGTGTGCAGACACACCGATACGCAGCTGTTGCAGAAGGTATATCAGGAGGCTCTTTGGAGAATGGCAACATTAATAACAATAAGTGGATAATGTCTCGACTCAGATGAGCATTCGGATGGAGGCTTAGCCGTGGCTTAACTTTAGCCGAGGGGGAAGGGAAGCAGGGCCATATCAGCCTGTCACACTGTCCACATTTCGCTGCAGCCATTTTCACTTTAAAACAACACCCCATCCCCACATGGCCTTAAAAACATTAAGCTAAGCTTATTGACCTCTGTGTTTTCCTCTGGGTCACATCACTCAGGCTGAACAGTTTCGGCAATACCATCAGATAGCAGTGCAGATTACACTGAAAATGGCTGAAATGTATATCACTGTAAATAGTATCAGTCCTGGCTAAACTACAAATTTTGTTATCAACAATTTATTTGCCTAATAAAATTATTATACCTGTTTTTATAAGGTGGCACGGTGGCTTAGTGGTTAGCACGTTTTCCTCTCAGCACTAGGGACTCCCGGTTCAAATCCCCATCTGGGTGGAGTTTCCATGTTCTCCCCGTGTCCGCGTGGGTTTCCTCCTGGTTCTCCGGTTTCCTCCCACAGTCCAAAAACATGGATCAAGTCAATTGAGTTCTTCTAATTGCCCCATATAGCATGTGTTTGTGTGAGTGAGTGTGCGCCCGAAACGTCTCTCCCTGGATGGGCATGGGAAACCCCCCCGCGACCCTAATAGAGGATAAAGTGGAAGATGGATGGATGTTTTTATAAATGCGGCATGGTGGCTTAGTGTTTAGCACGTTTGCCTCTCAGTGCTAGGGGTTCCCATTTCGAATCCCAACCTGGGTGTGGTGTCCGTATTCTCCCCATGTCCGAGAGGGTTTCCTCTGGGTTCTCCAGTTTCCTCCTACAGTCCAAAAACATGGAGCAAGGTAAAAAACATTTACTACTCGATGGGCATGGGTAACCTGTCCACCCTAGTAAAGGATGAAGTGGTAGATGAAGGATGGATGGATGTTTATATAAAGTAATCAGATATGTAACAGGTCATGTATGGTACATATTATTAATGGTACATATTACGGAGCACAGTAAGTGTAAAAATAAAACACTGAAGTCTTGTTTCAGCCGCACAACAGTGGAAAAACAATATGTTTTGGCTCTTGGCTTTATTTTGGTCAGAGTTTAAAAATGCAAATGTTTGAATATAAAATTAATTCATTATTGTCAACTTAATCCTTTACTAGAGTTGCAAGAGGGGGGGTTCCTATGCCCATCTAGGGGAGAACGTTTCGGGCGCTGGACAGGACACAAACACATCGCTAGGCACACTTGCTCACAAACACACACACACACATACACACAAACACACTATATGAGGCAAATAGAGCAGCCAATTTACCACCAAATCATGTTTTTGGACTGTGGGAGGAAACCCATGCAAACACGGGGAGAACAAAACTCCAAGTAACAAAATAGACTTTCATGGACACTTCACGCAACAGTTTCCTAACTGGACACCTTATCATTCTCCACCAAAATACTCCATCATCTATAGTAGACACGGGAAGAACAAAATCTCCACACAGATTGTCTGAGTGAATGTACTAACCACTAAGCCATCGTGCCACCCTATGAGAAATTCAAGCATAAAGCATAAAATTGTTACCTACCATAAACATGTTACATCTGTCATAATGATACCCTAACAGGTTAAAAAACATCACAACACAGTTTATAATGCTGTACAGACGTGACAGCACTCACATTGACCAGCCCTAAGTGAGATTAGTGCAAAAAGCACACCAGCTGGCAGCAGCATTCATTAAGAATGATCTTTTTGGCAGGTGGAAGAGTAAATACCAAGCTGGAATATGTGCCTTTATTAATGTTTAAATGTGAGCTCGTCTCTGTTTTGTATCTATTCATTTCATTATTGATCTATTGACTAGAACATCTCAAGCAAATACTCTTTCAGACACTGCCATATGGGGCATTCTAGCAGTCCATCTTATCAACCAACAAATGCCCAGGGCAACATTTAAAGAGGTTTTTTTTCAGCTTCTGTAAGCTACTTAAAACATAAATGCTGTTGCCGTTTCTGTTGCTAGAGTTAAATATAAGTGTTGTTTCCAGCTTTCATTATCAAAGTTAATTATAAAGTTAGATTACAGGGGAAAACCCACAAAACTGTAATTGCTAAGCCAATGAGCCTAAAACCTTTAAATGACATGGGGAAAGGCGTCTTCAAAGTCAAGGTTTTAATTAAGAATGTTTGTTTTTGCTACTTGAAAGTTGTTGAAAACCTGTCATACATGATTTCATTTCATTTTTCTTTTGATTTAATTGTGTATTGCATTTCATTCAGTCATTATCTTCCGCTTAATCTTCTACTAGGGTCGTAGGATGGTTCCCCCATGCCCCATCCAGTGGAGAAGTTTTCATGCCATCTATCATCTATCGCTGGGCTCACACTCATTCACTCAGACACACACACTACATGGGGTAATTTAGAGTAACAAATTTAACTTGAATCTTATTTTTGAACTGTGGGAGGAAACCGGAGAACCCAAAGGAAACCCACGTGGACGCGAGGAGGACATGGAAACTCCCAGATTGAGATTCGAACCTGGAATCCTTAGTGCTGAGAGGTGAACGTGCTAATCACTACGTCACCATGCCACTTTCAATCAAAAATCATTTGTGTTCATGATAAGAGATAAGATAAGATAAACCTTTATTGATCCCACAATACTAAGGATTCCTGGTTTGTATCCCAATCTGTTCTCCCTGTGTCTGCGTGGGTTTCCTCTGGGTTCTCCGGTTTTCTTCTGCTGTAGATTCCTGTTTAAATTTCAACACTTGTGGCATGAACCAGAAAGCGGAATGGGTGGTTAGATGTAGGGCAGCACAGGTGGCTAAGTGGTCAGCACGTTCACCTCTCAGCACTAGGGATTCCAGGTTCGAATCCCCATCTGGGTGGAGTTTCCATGTTCTTCCCGTGTCCACGTGGGTTTCCTCCGGGTTCTTCAGTTTCCTTCCACAGTCCAAAAACATGGATCAAGATCAATTGAATTCTCGAAATTGCCCCATAAAGAGTTTGTGAGTGTGTGTGAGTGAGTGAGTGTGTGCCGAGTGATAGATTGGCGTCTGCCCAGCACCCAAAACGTTCTCCCCTGGATTGGCATGTGGAACCCCCCCGCGACCCTAATGGAGGATAAAGCGAAAGAGAGTGGATGGATGGATGGATGATCCCACAATAGAAAAATTCCCATTATCAGCAGCAGAAGTAATTGTGAAAGTTATACATTCATCGAATGTATATATCCCGAGAAGAGTGATACAGTAGGTCTGTATGAAAGTGGAGCTGTCAGTAATGCAGATTTGTGAAATTGAGACAAAAGGCCTGGGTGGCAAGGTGGATTAGTGCTTAGCATATTTGTCTCTCAGCGCTGAAGTTTCAGGTTCAAATCTCAATCTGGATGTAGTTTTCATGTTCTCCCTGTATCTGTGTGTGTTTCCTTCATGTTCTTCGGATTTCTTCCACAGTCCAAAAACATTAACACAAAAGTCCAATTAGAAAACTTCCCTACATCCATCCATACATTATCTTCCTCTTTATCCTGTACTAGGGTCGCAGGGGGGTTCCCCATGCCCATCCAGGGGAGGACGTTTCACACGCTGGACAGATACACCCAAAACAGGGTGCCAGTCCATCACTGGGCACACACTCACTTACACAGACACACAAACACACTCTATATGGGGCAATTTGGACTTGACTTGATCCATGTTTTTGGACTGTGGGAGGAAACTGAAGAACCCGGAGGAAACCCACGTGGACACGGGGAGAACATGGAAACTCTACCCAGATTGGGATTCGAACCTGGAATCCCTAGTGCTGAGAGGCAAACGTGCTAACCACTAAGCCACCGTGCTGCCCTACATCCAACCACCCATTCCACTTTCCGGTTCATGCAACAAGTGTTGAAATTTAAACAGGAAGCTACAGCAGAATTAGAACAGATTGCAGTCAAGAGAAGTGTCAAACCCTCCCATGACATTAGTGGTGAAATAAAACAATCCATGTTTTGTCAAAGAACCGTGTGTTAAACAACTAGACAGAATAGTGAGATCCTTTTTGCATTGCATTGCATGACTGTGCTTGCCTCAAACACCTTTCTGAGTGTTCCAGCTGATGCTCTATAATTCCCCATAGTTCGTCTGTAGTGGTGGGCAGCTCAACCAGCACAACTGGTTCCAACTTTTATGTGTGTTATTCTGGGATTGCTCCAATTATGCAGGTCAAGTCTCAACAATGTTAAGAGGCAATACACTAAAGTCAGCAATAGAGTCAATGGATTTGGAGTACTCTCATTGCAGGGGCATATTTCAGCCTAGAAACGGCTAATATCATCAGGTGCATATTGTGAATGAGTGGTTCAGGGAGCATGAGCAATCATCATACATACACTGACCACTGCTGACCTTTAAAAGTTTGAATGAGGTGCTAAAAAAAAGAACTGGATTGAGTGGCATATTGTGAAAAGCGGTATTAGTTGCATTTGCATGTGAGTGCATATAATAAAACACGAACATCAAGGATCATTCGTTATTTATTGAATTGCATTTGGAGTAAAGTGTTTGTACCTTGTAAAGTTCAGTAAACTGCACTGTGAGAACTAATGGTAAAATACATCAAATCCTCTTCTAATTCTGTTAATGGTTTTAGATTTACAGTTGTAAATCTGAGTTGATATAGTGTAACACCTCCAGTTTACTGTAAATTTACCCCTTTCTGTCATTGTATGTATTGTAAGAACCAAGCCAGCACATCAGAAGCATAAAATCACAAATAATATATGTATTGTAATTGCGCCAACGGGCGGCACAGTGGTGTGGTGGTCCGCATGTCTGCCTCTCAGTGCTGGGGATCCAGGTTTAAATCCCGATTTGGATGAAGTTTTCATGTTCTCTCCATATCCGCATCGGTATTATCTCCTGTTTCCTCCCACCATTCAAAAACATGGATTTAAATGGAGTTGCATGCTCGAAATTGCCCCTGTCTCTAAATGTGTCCCTGTATAGTGTGTTTTTGTGTGAGTGAGTGAATGCCCAGTGACTTTTTGTAAAAAAAAAAGTGCTGTTTTTTTGTTGTGTTTTTTAATTTATCGTACATTTAATGATAAAATGGGCGCAGTGGCTTAGTGGTGAGCATATTCGCATCTCAACGCTGGGGATCCAGGTTCGAATCACAATCCGGTGGAGTTTCCCATGTTTTTCCTATGTCCGCATGGGTTTCTTCCGGGTTCTCCAGTTTCCTACCACAGTTAAAAAAAAACATGGATTCCAGGTCAATTGATTTCTTATATGAAAATGATTATGTGAAATTGCTCCATATAGAGAGTGTTTGTGTGTGGGTGACTTTGTGAGTGAGTGTGTGCCCAGTGATAGATTGGCGCCCTGTCCTGGGTGTATCTGCCCAGCGCCCGAAACGTTCTCACCTGGAATGGGCATGGGAACGTTCCCCCCCCCCGTGACCCTAGTAGAGGATTAAGTGTAAGATAATGAATAAGTGACTGAATGACTGACAAATCAGTTTTGTGAAACTTTTTGTGTTTAAACTGCATTTTGCACCAAAAGTTAATTGATGAGCTTAGGTCCATTTCAAGAGTACATTGTGTCGAGTTTTATAACAGTGGGTGGTAAAGAGCCAAGTGCAGAAATTATGGTAAAAAAGGCTGTAATTATTCCTTTAACTGCTATTCTCTTTGGATTTTCACTCTTAGCAGTCTTTAGAGCATTTACTCAGAATGGTGCAATAGAGAAAACCATTCAGTGGAAGGTCTGTGGACAGAGCAATCTTATTGATGAGAGAGGACAATGGGTAATGTCCACACTGGGTCAGGCTGGCAGAAAGGCTATAGTAACTTTGATAAGCACTCTGTACAACTATGATAAGCATTAAAGCATTTCAGAATCCACAGCGCTGAGGCAGATGAGCTACAAAAGCAGCAGATGATGTCAAGTTAATATAGTGTCCCTAATAAAGTTCTCAGTAAGTGTCTGTTTCAATGTGTAAATGTGTATTGCACCATCCTTTTATTGGTCAGGATTTACTATAATTCCCTTTGTCTGGGGAGTGAAGCAAACTCAGTATATTGGACAAAACCTGTGACTGACTACATGCTGAGTCTCTGCAGCACTATGCAGGTTAAATTATTAAAGATGATGTCGGGATAGGGAATCGCTATTGCAGGTTGCCAGACGTGGGGTCTATACATCACTGCGGCAGACAGAGGTAAGAAGAGTCTGTAGCAAAGGGTTCTTTATTTATTTTTAATTTTGAAGAGCATGTAAAAAACATGGAGTAGCCCACAAGTAAGGAAGCACCCACACTCAGGGCAACTATGAAGAAAGGGAACACCCGTAAAAAATAAAAATGAAGAAAGATCGTTTTTCCATTTTAGACACAGACTGTGGGAAGAGCAAATATGCTGAACTATAACTGTGTCCAAAATTTCTTACTAAACTGAGGATCCAGGTTTAGTTTTAATGTATTACTGAAGAAGTCTTAAAAACCACCGTGAAATTCCACTATTCACTAAAAATCATAGCAATTTTTCCATCTATTGGAGATTTGATGTTGACACCTTGAACAGGTTTTTAAAATGAACATTGATTACTGAGTAATGGGATGCAGGTCTTGTGCTTATCGTGAATAGGCTATTTATTATAAATTCTGTATTTCCATTTTATGGTACATAATTTAAAGGAATGCATTATTCATCACACATCCATACGAATGTATAGCGGTATAAGGTGTGAAATTATTGTCAATAATGTCATTGCTGGACAAATGGCTCAGCCAACAGATTTAAGAACCAGAACCAACTTTTTTATAAATATATATATTTATTCAGAAATGTATTGGGATAACCTGTTTTGATCCAGCATGGCTTGATAATGTGTAGGTGTCTTCATACTTTTGTCCATATAGTGTGTGTGTGTGTGTGTGTGTGTGTGTGTGTGTGTGTCACATGTTATTATACAATTCTCTGAGGAACGAAATTGATCTTTTAATTTCCATGTGCAACAACATGACACAGAGTGATAAAATATAGTTATGATGGATTAGATTACTTAAATAGTCGATATATAATCTAATAGTAAATCTAATGTAAAATATGCACACTTACAATTCAATATAACAGATCAGACATTAGTAGAAAGCACTACATGAGTAGCTCTTGTTACTTTGTGTGGATATTGGATAATCCAAATCAGGCTTTTGCTTTGCGTGTATGTAAAGGTAAAAAATAAAAACCTAGACTAAAAAGTGTTCTGAACAATATGTATTAAAAGAAATGTATGAGCTGGGTCAGAGTGAAAAAAAAGTTTTAAAAACCTTATGAGAGACTTTTTAACCACAGAAACTGATAAAGAACCCGCATGGAATTGTAATTTGCATGTCTTTGTTCCTCGCATTGTTCACTGACAGTACAGGCTTGTTTACAAACTGGAAGAACCTTTTGCACTGACTGGGATTTTGTGTTTTAACTAGCCTCTTCAGGTCATAAAGACTTCATCGAAGTTGGGGAAGTTTTGTATAATTTTCACAGCTATTTTTCGGTTCTTTTTTGACCTCTATCAGTGTTGCACAGATGCCTTTTGTGACGCCCACTCCTAACAAGAATAGCACTAGACCTGATTTATTTAATTTTTTTAGTAATTTCTTGGCTTTTGTAGTCACTGAAATTGTTGGTCTGAGATCCCAGATTTTTTTTTTGTCTTTTTGATCAGGACACACTTAATTTCTTAAAAAAGTCCAGCTGTAGACCGCATGTACATTTTTATAGGGCAGGGCAGCTCTAAAACCTGACACTTCCAATCTTATCTTGGTAATTGAAGCACCTGACTTTTACAAAAGTCATGAAAGGTTCGCATACATTTTTGCTGCCTGAATTAGAATTAATGAATTACTGTCATGACAAGGAAAGTACATTTATTTCTGGGATTACAGAAGCAAAACGGTTTTGTCTGTTATCAGTTGTGTGCATATCAGTTCTCTTGCTGAAGCAATTATTTATGACATTCAGAAACAAGAAATGACATGTTTTTGCTTGCTTTAGAGTTGTGAATATATAATTATATATATTCATTCATTCATTATCTTCCGCTTTATCCTATATTAGGGTCGCGGGGGGGTTCCCCATGCCCATCCAAGGGAGAACGTTTCTGGCGCTGGGCAGATACACCCAGGACAGGGCGCCAATCCATCGCTGGGCACACACTCACTCACACAGACACACTCTATATGGGGCAATTTGGAGAACTCAATTGACTTGATCCATATTTTTGGACTGTGGGAGGAAACCGGAGAACACGGGATTCAAGATGGGGATTCAAACTGGGAATCCCTAGTGCTGAGAGGCAAACATGCTAACCACTAAGCCACCGTGCACCCTAATAATATATATATATGTATTCACAGTATAGCTCAAAAGTTTGGACACCCCCTCTTCTTGCTCCATTATCTATTTCTTTCCTCCACTCTTTGTACTTTGTAGTTTTATAATTACAGACTGTAGTTTATCTGTTTTTTTTTTTGTTTTTGTTAGTCCCCTGTTGGTTCTCTGTTCTCTATTGGTCAGGACCATCACAGAACAGGTATCATTGGGTGGTGGATTGTTTATTGTCAGTTCTGCAGTGACACGGATGTGGTGAGGGGGTTTTAGTGCAGCAGTGCTGCTGTAGTTTCATTTAAACACCTCAGTGACACTGCTGGGATAGGAATAATGCACCAACAAAATAATACCTGCTCTGTGGTGCTATTATTGGGTTCCTGAGCTTTAGAACAGAGTAAAGAGGACGTACAGAGTACTGTATGTACTGTAGTCCACAAACAGATGGTATTGAAGAACTACAAACTATATATATCCATCTATGCTTTATCCTCTATTAGGGTCACGGGGGGAGGGGGGGGGTTCCCCATGCCCATCCAGGGAAGAACGTCTCGGGCGCTGGGCAGATAGACCCAGGACAGGGTGCCAATCTATCGCTGAGCATAATTTTGTTTTAATTTTACTTAATGTAAATATAATTTAGCACAATAGCTTCAAGGAAAACATATTCACATTATAGAAACTTTTTAAATAAATAACATATTGAACATATGATTCTTTCTTCCTATAAGTAGCTTAAAATGTTTAAGCTAGTAGTAAATAACTTTAAAATAAAATGCTTTGTCATCAATCACTGTTCATAAGTTTTGGATCTGATTGCACATGTGTATGTTTGCATCAATGGGGTAACTGCATTTGTGTCTGGTTTTGTAACACTTTATTATTTACACAGTGGTGACACCGCTGTGTAAGTCTGTCCAGATGGCACACACACACCCACACGTACACGCACTGTTCTCTCAGTCTGTGCCACCCTCTTTTACTCTGACTGTCTTGCTTTGGATCAGAGGACCAGGAGCAGATGTTGTGGAGTGTGCTGTGGCAATGTGGTCTGTACCGGCTGCACCACACTGCCATTGGTTAAGCTAATGAAATGGTCGTGCTAGTGGTTTGCTCTGAGCCAGTGGCATGTGACAGCTGGAAGAAGTCTCTCCGGGGTGAGGGATGTATGTGTGCGCGTTCAAAGAGACATATCAGCAACTCTTAAAAGCTTTTTTCTTCATCCAAGGCCAATATAGAACACGTCCTTGTCCTTTTTTTTTACCCCCTCATCATAACCTTTAATCTGTCGCCTCTGGTCTGTTTTTCTTTTCATCCTAATTACCCTTTTTCCGGTTACCTTCCAAAAATTTCTTACTTTTTTTTTTTTTCTTTTTAGACGCTATCCTTGCACAACTAATGTACCATTTCTTCTGCTGACTTATTTAAGACCTGGGTTAGCAGGGAGGCACATTAATTCATTAGCTCTCCCCCAGAGACAAAGCCATAACATTACAAAGTGGATCCTGCAGAATAGCTTCAGGAGGGGGATTTTCAACTAAATCACAATTTTCTTCATTACCAGGTGTTAACTCCTCAGAATACAAAGTCAAAAGTGAATATCCGGGCTTCTTATGGCAGATTAAAATGGTGCATCATGGGAGCAACCGTCATGTGAGATCAGGGGCATGCAGTCCAACAATTAATCACTCAAACATTCTTTTTCAGTAAAGGACAATTTATTAATTATTATGAAAAGTCTCATCCATTGTGTTAGCATTTGTGTTGACAGCAGAACGCAGCACATCACTGAACATGTTTGTAGTTTTACGTTTACACCATGGAACAATGAGTTTTTGTATGTCAGAGAAGAAACGCCAGATAAATCTTTGCACAGAGTGGGTTGCAGTGGTAGCAAGTGGAGATGGAGCGTAAAGATGTTTTTTTACCATGACCACCTTTACCTGTTACCTCAGAAGAACTCTGGAATGATCCTCTTTACTTTTTATAGGTCTAAATTTGGTCATTTAGCAGATGACTTCATCCAAAGTGACTACAAAGTGAGCACAGAGTTGGCCACAGCATTCCTGAAGCAATTAGGGCTAAGGGCTTTGCTCAAGAACCCTTGGTAACTTAAATGGACCTGGAATTTGAACCCACAACCTTCAGATTGATTGCCCAACACCCTAACAACTGATCTGCTACACCCCAGGTCTAGGTCTGTGAATACCTTCACAGGGAGGTGCTTGGGAGGTATTTACAGACCTAGACCTAGGGGGGGTTGACCCTATTGGTAACTCCTGGAATTTGAACCCAGATTGATTGCCCAACACCCTAACAACTGATCTGCTACGCCCCAGGTCTAGGTCTGTGAATACCTTCACAGGGAGGTGCTTGGGAGGTATTCACAGACCTAGACCTAGGGGGTAGCAGATCAGGTTGACCCTTATTGGTAACTTAAATGGACCTGGAATTTGAACCTACAACCTTCAGATTGTTAGCCCAACACCCTAACCACTGATCTGCTACACCCTAGGTCTAGGTCTGTAAATACCTTCACAGGGAGGTGCCTGGGAGATATTCTGTCTTGATGATCTAATCTCCTTATATGGCTCTAAGTACTGAGGAGCAGCAAAATTATTCTGAACTCCACCCAAATGTCTGTTCTCCTTACCCTGTTCTTAAGGGTGCATTTATATACCCTGTGGAGAAAACCTATTTTTGTCACTTATATTTAGAGACACATGTAGTCAGTACACACCAGGACAGTACATGCTACTAGGACAAACTTTTATAATGACCACATTACTGCAGCTTCAGCACGAATATTCCTATAATCCTCAACTTGTCTCAAATAAACTCTGCCACTTGTTGCACTTCCAACTTGCAGGTGCAAGCCTCAGATTTGGAAGTGCAGGTTTTGGTCTACGACTGCTACATAACTCACTTCAAAGTGCCCCAATGCATACTGCAGGTCACAGCCTTATGAAGCCAACAAAACCTTCTGCTAGGAACCTTATCTGCTAGGAGCAGAAATGCAATTCTGAGCTTCTGCCATTGCTCAATAGGTGAATCATGGGGAAATACCTTAAACCCATTGCTAATTCATCACACTCCACACACATTTACCCCAGTGGTAATTTAATATCTCCAATTTGCCTGATTTACAGCACATTTCCATGGGAAAGGCTTAGTCTGATGCAGTGCTGTGCGCAGTGTGTTTTGCATTCCCTTTCACACAGGCTGTCTTCAAGGTGTGTCTCCAACCTTTGAGGTGTACAGCCGGCATGCTGTGACTCTGTTAAGGAGAAGGTGCAAAATGTGAGCGGTAGGGAGCGATGCTTTAACTCGTAATTGAAATGCAAATTGGATTCGCACAGTCACAAAACTGGAATGGAGAAACACCATTACATGTCTGTGGGAGGAACCTGGAACTCCCAGTGGGAACCCATACAGACACTGGGACAACTCCCCACAGAAAGCACCACCCACTCTAACATAAAACCTGCTTGCCATGAATTGGCACTTTTCCCATTGTGTCACGATGCCACACACAGGATTTGCCCATTTTCTTGTTAGATCATGCTGTTTCTACGTTTACAGCTCTAACTATGTCTTTATTAAAACAAGGATTCAAAACCTTTTGCCAAGAAATTGAACAAATAACTCACATGGTTCAGGACCATGCTGTTTTGGAAAACATCTAGGTACATGTGAGCCTCTGGGACAGTTGAATCTTACAGCAGATGGTCAGCCAAAATCCCATGTAGATGTGCTTCACAACCTTATACCATATGGAACTAAAACACCATGGGATTTCTATTCTGTTCTGCATTCGTTGGTTTGAGTTCGAAGGACAGATGAAATGGGGTTGTATATAAGCAGGTGGAATTGATTTAGTTTTCCTCCCTGCTCTTCTCTGCTTCTCTCTGGCATCACCTTTTGATCTTGCATGCTTCAGGGAGCAAAACCAGTCTGTGCATGGACTCTAAGGAAGCTGGGTATGAGTAGGTCAGCTGCAGAACACACAAACACTCAAATACATATATACATGTGCGCACATACACAATAGCTCCCAGACTTTTCTTGCTTTGTGTAAAATTTTATTTCCTTATGTTATAAGGAATTCATTCTTAACTGCAGGGCAGCACATTGGCTTAGTAGTCAGCATGTTTGATCCGGGTTCAAATCCTAATCTGGGTGAAATTTCCATGTTCTCCCTTTGTCTACGTGGGTTTCCTCCGGTTTCTTTGATTTCCTCCCATAGTCCAAAAACATGGATTCAGGGTAAATTGGCTGCTCTAATTCTCCCCTATATAGTGTGTGTATCGGTGTGTGTTAGGGTGAGTGTGTGCTCAGCGATAGATTGGCAACCTGTCCTGTCTGTATCTGCCCAGCGCTCGAAATGTTCTCCCCTGGATGGGCATAGGTAACCCCCCTGCGTTCATAGTATAGAATTATGGGGGAGATAATGGATGGATGGATAGGTTCTTAACTGCAAAAAGCTTAACCTTAATCCCCACCTTATTTTTTTAAATGAAAACCAACCTTAACATGTAGTGACTGAAATATCGGAACTGGCTTATATTCCCCACAGGAAAGAAAGGCCCCTTAAATTGTAATGTGAGGACTTACAACCAGTTTTGGCTTCTGTAGCATCATACATACCAGATGCACAAGACAGTTTTGTGGAAATAAAGACAATAACTGTCGCAAAAAAAACAATAATGTCATTATTACTGTATATAATAAAATGAGTATATTGTGCATGGGATTTAATAGCCGTGGGATTGTGTTTCCTGACATGCTATACCTTAAAATATTAAGAAATGTAATTTCTTTAATTATAAAATGTCTTTAAGGTATGAGAAATATGATATCTTATAAAAAACTAATATCTCATTTTGGTTGTACTTGACATCCCTCATGTGTGAATATTTTCACATAAGCATAATTCAGTACGTGTGAAATTCCACATCTCCTCCCCCCCGTGTTGTTTAAGCGAGTGAGAAAATGGTAATTGCATTTGGAAAAATCAAATAATAAAATAATCTGTCAGACAGCACTTGTGAGAGGTGGTCTCAACCCATTTCTAGTCAAAACGTTCTGTTTACTTTAATAAAGCGATTTGACCTTAACACATGCTAAACTCTGAAATCAAACCAAAAAGGCTGCATTTTATTGGCTGAAACAGGCGTGCTCTTTCAGATGCAAAGCTGAAAGAAAAAAAATAGGATGGGGGCATTGGCAAAAATCTGGACATCCTGCTATGTCAGTCTTAGTAACACTTTCTCTGGCAGATTTCACAACTCACAGATACTTTTGCCAGCTAGGAGTCTCGCTGTTTTTGTTTTGGGAATTGGAAGCATACGCTGTCTTTCAAAATGCTTTAAAATTCTGTCAATACATTAATATCATGACTTCCCAACTAATTTTTCTTTTATGAGGATAAATGACTATCACTTTCAATAAACGACTTCATTGTGAAACTGAAGTCAGGTTTGGATTATTGTCTAAATTAAAGCATCTGCTAAATGACCTCATGCAAATTAAAATGAACATCCAACTGACTTCCAAATATCCCAACTTGATGGCTTGTGTTAGAACACAGTGTCAGTCATGATGCAGCACCTCTGGAGCAATAAGGATTCAGGACCTTGCTCAAGGACCCACAGTGGTACCTTCAGTGGACCTGGGATTTGAACCCTCAACCTTCATGTGAACAAAAGTGGAGAAAAGTGCTTTGTTTAGAGCTGCCTTTAACCCAAAAGGTCATTTGATTGAGTGATTAGTAAACCTGTCATTGCATATTTATGATAATATATTTAATTAATTGAATTGAATAAGGGTGGCTTAGAGGTTAGTACATCAGCATCTCAGTGCTGGGGATCCAGGTTTGAATCTGGGTGGAGATTCTGTGTTCTCATCATGTTTGCGTGGGTTTTCTCAGAGTTCTCCTTTCAAAGTCCAAAAACATGGATTCAAAGTGAATTGGCTGCTCTAATTTGCCCCTATATGTTGTGTGTGCCCAGCGATGGATTGGCGCCCTGTCCTGGGTGTGTCTGCCCAGTAAGTTGGAGATATTAAATTGCCCTGTAATTGTCACTGTTAGGGGAAAGCAATTAGTGATGATGTCCATTTATTAAACTCCCAATAATAACAATAACATTTATCACATAGTTAAAAAATAACATAAAGTATATTTAAAAAATACATATATAATATATTATTGGTGCATCTGAAAAAGAATTTGTTAAAACTGTAGTACATTACAAAAAATCAAACTATTTAAGGAGCATGAAAACACAAACAAGATCAAACACAAAGTGAACTCTCTGTTGGTTGTAATCTCACACTTTAAATGATTTTCTCCCCAAAATAATCTAAAAATAAAAAAATAAACTTAGTCAGTGTTACTAGATCCTGTTTACAATCTGTTAACACGTTCCAGCATACAACAGCAGCATACAGAACAACAGCCAACCACCTCAGGAAGAACCACAGCAACATAAAGCTGCATTTTTACAAGCTAAGTTTGGATTTGTTGTTAAATATATTGGTTGTGTGTTGACTGATCCATTTCCATCCCTTTCCGGTTGAGTATTCCTTAGACAAAGAGCAGACGATCCTACATTTTTCTTTCAGGCTTTTGGCTTTTATAGTATGAAGCATTACATCGTTTGCATGTTGATGTAGTGATTTCATGTTTCCACAGACATAGAGAGTGTGGGGTGTTGGGGGATTGCAAACTGAATCTGTCATGTCTTTTAAAAAAGGATGAGTTATGACAGCTGCAGTCTCTTAAGATGAGTAAACAATACCAAAGACAGGTAGACATGTTATTTTGGTGATATGGAAATGGCTCACATTTCATAGCTCTACCTTCTATCATATTCTTTCCAACAACATATTTCTGAGTGTTCTAGATGTTCTATTTTTTATGAGGTCATCTAGCAGACGCTTTTATCCAAAACGACATACACGTATCCCAACTTGATGGTTGGTCAGAACACAGGGTAGGTCAATATACAGCATCTCTGGAACAATAGGATGGGTTAAGGGTCTTGCTCAATGTCAATGAAGCACTTTGGTAACTTCAGTGGACGTGGGATTTGAATTGAATCGCTAAGCTACCATCCATCATTCCATTATCTTCCAATTAAGCCTATACTAGGTTCCTGGGTGGATGGTAGAGTCCCTATGCCCATCCAGGGAATAATGTTTCAGGTGCAGGGCAGAAACACCCTGGGCAGGGTGCCAATTTATCGCTGGCATTAAGCCATAACATATGCTATAGTCATGATTGTTTATAGAAAGGCTTTATATGTACAGTGTGCTTGTTAGAATTTTTGATATTTTAATTTGGCTATTGATAAGTGCTATTCAAATTACTAACACAGGGAATTCTACATATGTGAAAAGCACAGTAAGAAATCCTGAAAAGTCTAATGATATTTTAAATGTGATGTGTACATTTACATCAGTGGTTATGCAACATGCAAGATAAGTCACTTATGTGTCCCATTATGAAAACCTGTTTTTTCTAAATATTAGCATAAGATAATATATCTTCCATCCATCCATCCATTATCTTCCGCTTTATCCTCTACTAGGGTTGTGGGGGGGTTCCCCATGCCCATCTAGGGGAGAACGTTTCGGGCGCTGGGCAGATACATCCAGGACAGGATGCCAATCTATCACTGGGCACACACTCACTTAATCACACACACAAACACACTCTATATGGGGCAATTTGTAGAACTCATTTGACCTTGATCCATGTTTCCATGTTCTCCCCGTGTCTGCATGGGTTTTCTCCGGGTTCTCCGGTTTCCTCCCACAGTCCAAAAACATGGATCAAGTGTATTGAATTCTCCAAATTGCCCCATATAGAGTGTGTGTGTGTGAGTGAGTGTGTCTGCCCAACGATGGATAGGCGCCCTGTCCTGGGTGTATCTGTCCAGCGCCTGAAACGTTCTCCCCTGGATGTGGCATGGGGAACCCCACCGCGACCCTACTAGAGGATAAAGCGGAAGATAATGAATGAATGAATGATTATCTGGATATGTTGGTGTGCATAATCCTTTGAAATTATATTAGTGGCAATAAGGCATGCTTCTATCCGTTGAATATCAACCACTTGAGAAACTGTTGCCTCAATTAGCAGTGTACCATGTGAGGTCATCAAGATTGAGCCCCAGGTGATATATCATTGATCAGATTATTATAGATTGGAATAGCAATGAGTTGAGTCTTGTTATAGAAGGTCCTGTATTTCATAGCTTGGTGGATTTAAGTTTACCCATCCTTCCAACAGAATTCTAAGCAACTTGGCTCATGCAGAAGTTTCCCGAAATGCTTTCTTCCACAGTATGACTTCTGTGCTTTTGATGAAATACCTCACATTCTCACTCTTGACAGTTGGTTCTGCACAGCAGCCAGTGATGCCTTGTCTTGCTGCAGAGAATTCCCAACTGTTGAAAAGGCCAATTTTTATGTGGAGCTTTGCAAGGTAGTCATTGTGAAGTGCTTTCATTTTTTCCAGACAGATCTAATGTCACAAATTTATCAGCAATATGAAAAAAACCACTGTATCCTGTATTCAGGATGCTGAAAATTCAACAGGCAATGAAACATCTTTTCTTTGTAAATAACGCCTGTACATATAATCAGTTCATTTTGCAATGACATCGCATGAATAAAAAGAGCATTATGGGAAAGTAATTAACATAATTCTCATTTAGAGTGCAAGACATGTTACATGTTTTGTGCTCAGCCTTCATCATTTGGATTGAAACTATTAGGTTAATGTGTCTAACATGGAAAATAATGTTCAGCGTAGTAATACCATTTAAAACAACACTGTGTCTCGGTTGTTTTTTTGATGACAGAAGATGGCTTGAAATAGCTTTATATTCTGATATGAAACAAAAAACATATATAAATGGAGCACTGGGAACGTTGCAGTGTGTGTTATCTCTATAAGACTATAAAACTCATTTTATATATTGAAAAAAATGGTGAGTTTTTTATGTATGATGTAACAAAGTGTTTCTCTACAGATTGGATTATTCATGGATTGCATGAGTTTCTGTATTGCTAGGTGCTGTCGCTGTGTTTCCACAGAGCTTATAAGTAGGCAGTATGATCCTCCTTTCCCCCTCAGATTTCTGGATTTTTCTTCTGTCTTTTTGAACTGAAAGTGCTTGAAACTATTGCAAATGATTTTTGACTTACAAAAATTAAGGCTTAGCGCCGTTTTTCGCCTGCGAAATAGATGAGGTGGGAAAGCAGGGTTGAGGAAGAAATAATAGGGCTATGAATTTAAAATCCAGATCCATTATTTACTATGTTTACTTATAAATATCCAGCATTTATCATGAAGAAAACATTGTGTTCTAATGCTTGCAGTTTTTGAAATAAATGGACTCCCTGGTTCAAATTCCATCTTTTATAGATTTTCTAAGTAAAAATAACTCTCTAATGGGAACAACCTCGGCTCATTTTAATGCACAGTTACCATTTACTTACTGAAGACGAAACCTACATTGTGGCCATGTACAAAAATAATGTTACTTTTAATTTTTTATGAGTTTTTAATTACATTTCAGGGCACAAAACATGTTTTAAGGAATTGTAGGTAATATAATGTGATATGTGATAACATAGTGAAACAACCAGAACATGTTATTCAAGCAGAGCAGGTCTGAACTTTTCGAATAACCCTGATATACAACAAGAAAAGCTCTCTCTAGCTTTTAATAGAGATGTGACCAGCTGATATTTAGCGTCATTGTCATGGGAGATAGTAATCTGAAATACTGTAGTGGTCTCAGCTCAGATTTGACATTTTCATTAGATCCACTTACACAGTGTATGCTGAGACTCCGCTGAGCACATGTGGCTAATTGACATAATAAATGTGGCAATCTCCAAACATCTTGGGCTCCTACATGTTTGCACAGTGTAGTGCAGTTACAGTTTGAATGGGGGTATGATAGCAGTATTAGATATTAGCTGATAGACTTTGCATGTTATTATACTGTAATGAAAGAAGATGCCCACTTCATTATAGTACATCATATAAACAACACTATGCTTTTTAAATGTATATATTAATCGTAGATCTGATATTCTGCCTGGCCAAAAAAAAAAAGGTCAAAAAGGTCAGTGGCATTATGTGCCCAAAGAATGATGTCATCTGACCTGAACATACTGAACCACCAGGGTATTCAATTAATCAATGTTACTTGATGACACGGACATATTTCAAGATGACAATGCTGAGATTCATCTGACTGAAATTGTAAAAGAGTGGTTCAGGGAGCACAAGACATCATTTTCACATATAGATTGGACACCAAAGAGTCCAGACATGAACCCCATTGTGTTGGAGAAGACTTTGTGCAGTGGTCCAAATCTCCATCATCAATATAAGATTTTGAGAAAAATTAATGCAATTAGGACAATAAATGTTTGCAGACCAAATATTAGAGTGTGAGACTTATTTTTTGGCTGGGCATCGTGGAAAGCTAAAAAATACATAAAAAACATGCACACTGGTTGGAATAATAAAAAAAAAGCATTATACTAAATTTTTACAACTAATTTAATATCTAATTTAATAAAATGAGTTCTCATCTGGCAGGTAGTGAATCATCTATTTAACTATGTATTACATAGGAAAGACAGTGTTAAAAAATATATCAATTATATAAAAATGCATCCTTTGATTTATCTTTCAAAAAAGTTATTAAAAGTGTAAACAAATAAGATAAGAATAAAGTAAAAAAATATATATGTACAAATTAATTGTCCTATAAGTGCACAATGAATATTGCCCTATGATGGGGCTTCTTGTGTGACACAATGGTCTTTTCGCAAAATATCTATATTTAGTTTGAATTCATTCATAGATGTTATTATGATTTGCTCCTCTTTCTAAATGAGAGCAACAGTTTCTGGGTGTGTGTCTTCTGATGATGTAGTGTGTTTGTTGTTCCACTACTGAGACCATATCTCTAGGGGAAAGTCTGGAGTAATTAAAGTAACACTGTAGAAAAAGCCGTTTTTATCCGTTTCTCCATTCCACATGGACCAACCTGTAGCAAACACAACAGCTTCCAATTTCATCATGCTCGGCGTCACTCATTTAAGCACTGTTCTGTATTCAAATACCTGTTTTGGGGTTTTAGGAGTTTTTCCAATAGTGCTTCACTTAAATGATAAAGTTGCAGTTTGCCTCTATCGTGCTTTGTTTAGCCCGTGGTCATTTCTGCACTTCCACAGGAGGTGTCCATTAGTGCTTTCACACAAACCACGCTGAGGCTGAAAAGAGCTTTGTTTTCACTGCTGATTAATCGACACTGGATAGCTTGTCTCTGTGCCGATGTTGCCGTCTTTCTGTTTGTCAGTACAATGCAGCTGGAGCGTTGTGATCAGAGGCTCTGAATCCCAGCAGGCGAGTCTCAGATGAAGAGACACTGCTTTCCTTTCTCAGGAGGGGATCTTCCCTTCCAGCCAGGATGGTAGAGAAATGCTCTAATTATCTCTGATGCTGGTCTGCTGCTGGCTCGAAGCTCCTGCGGTGCCTGACAGCGCTCAGAAGGAGCTGAAGTGTGTGTCTGTCCTCCCACCAAAAGAGAGGTGAAGAGGATTATAATCCTAGGGATTAAAGCAACTGCTCTGTTGGAATAAATGTCCTATGCTTGAAGCCCTCCCGTCATGGTGGGCTGGGCCACTCGACACTCTGACCCGGCATGTGTTGAAAATGATTCAGTCATTCAAAGCGTGTCCTTCTTATCTCTTCTCTTTTACTTTCTCATCCTGTATTGCATCCCACCCTCGGGGTTGCTGTTTTCCTCTTTTTCTCTTTCCTGGAGCCGTGATCTTGTTGCTACCCCAACATAATTAATGCCTCGTTAGGGGGAGGGGGTTGAACATAGTGTTAATTAGCGGCTCTGCTGAGCCGCCACCTAGCCTGACACCCCGAGCCGTTGCTTCACCTAAGGCGCCAGGGTTGCCATGGTGTACGGTGTTTTTTGGGGTGGGGGGTGGTTGCTTAGGTTGGGGTTTGATTTTGAAAAACTCCCTGTTGATGCCAGGCTCTGCTGACATGTGGCTTCCAGCTCCTTTTTATCACTGTGTTGGGATTATGTAGTTAGTCCTAATTTAGATGCTTGATACATGATACATTAAACATTATCAAATTATTAAATAAAGTTTAAATATTTTTATGTACAAGTATACGGTGGCCACTTTGTTTTGCTTAAATATTTAATTTTGATTGCGTTTCAATGATTTTAATGATCACAGGTAATATAAAGTGCTGGCGGCAAGGTGGATTGGTTGTTAGCATTTCCACCTTTCGGTGCCTGGGATCCAGGTTTGAATCTCCCGATCTGGGTGGAGGTCTATGTTTCCTCCCATGTCCACATGGGTTTTCTCTGGGTTCTCCCTTTCTTCTACACAGTCACAAAACATAGATCCAAGGTGAATTAGCTGCTCTAAAACTGCCCCTGCATAGTGTGTGTGTGTGTGTGTGTGTGTGTGTGTGTGTGTGTGTGTGAGAGAGACCCTAGTAAAGAACTATTCAGAACACAGGGTTAGCCATGACAGAGCACCCTTATATATACGCACACATAATACATATATAAAAAAAACTAAAAAAACAACAAAAAAAAAAAAAAATATATATATATATATAATGTTCTATGTATTTTTTTGTAAATGTTTCATTGTGAATATTAACTTACATTATATTAATTACATTATACATTATTACATTATATTATATTAACGTAATTCTGGCATTACACAGACACACCCTTTTTCCTCTTTCAGCAAATCAAAAATGAGGTCAGAGGAAATAATGCTAAAGACGTGAAGGCAGATTTGACCTTTCGCTTTGATTGAATCGATACAGTCTGCCTGTGATTTTAAGGATCTGTGAACACATTTTAAAAAATATGTCTACAGTTCTGGCGTGACATTTTGCGTGTAGGTGTGGGAGCGAGCGATTAAGGCCAAAAGCGTGATTGTCACAGCAGATGGAGTTGGCAACCCTGATTAAAGGTTTGCCTGTGTGAGGAAATGCAAAGTTGATAACACCTGAAAAACCAGGCAAGCTTATTTGCCAGAATTCGATAGAAAATTCTGTTTGAAAGTCATGTTGCTTTAATGCACATTTTAAATAATGCATACAGATTTTTTTCTTGTGTTAATTAATTTGATTAAGCTGTGAGTTGTATTTTGAGTTTTTAAAACTTAGGCCTTTACATACAGTAAAGTTGTCACTTCTTTCATAAAAAGACTGTAGTTCAGAACCCCAATATATTCAGAACCCCAATAGTAGCACCATAGAGCAGTTATTATTTGGTTGGTGCATTATTCCTATCCCAGCAGTGTCACTGAGGTGTATAAATGAAACTACAGCAGCACTGCTGCACTAAAACCCCCTCACCGCATCAGTGTCACTGTAGAACTGACAATAAACAATCCACCATCCAAATGATACCTGTTCTGTGATGCTCCTGACCAGTAGAGAACAGAGAACCAATGGGGGACTAACAAAAACAGAAAAAACAGATGGACTACAGTCTGTAATTGTAAAACTATAAAGTCCATCTATATGGTAAGAAAACGGTGTGTCCAAATGTTTGACCCGTACTGTACTGTATGTCATATTGTAAACTGGCATTTTTACAGTGTTACAGCTACTACACTAAATTTTTTTTATCCATTGTAAATAATACTTAGTTTAGAATGCATGTTAAATGTGTTGGCTGTTTATCAGGTGGTCATGTATTTTTGTACATGTTAGTAATAAACTAACAAACCCTTATAATAGTGATAAACAAATGTTTTCTTCACATCCCGATGGCACAGAAAACTTTTTTATCAGCCATCTATCCATCTGTTATCTTCCACTTTATCCTCTACTAGGGTCACAAGGGGTTTCCCCATGCCAATCCAGGAGAAAATGTTTCGGGCCCTGGGCTGGGCACATACTCACTCACACACACACACACACACACACACACACACACACACACACACACACACAAAGACACACAAACACACTCTTTATGGGGCAATTGGGAGAATTCAAATGACCTTGATCCATGAAACCCATGCAGACACGGGGAGAACATGGAAAGTCCACCCAGATTGGGATTCGAACCGGGAATCCCTAGAGCTGAGAGGCGAATGTGCTAACCACTAAGCAACGTACCGCCCTTACTTTTTATTCATTTAAGTAAAAATTAAATAAATACATAGCATCATTTATTTCTACCTTTACATGTTGCTATATGGGAAACTTTTTTTTTTGAATACCGTCGGTAGTCGGGTAGTCTTTAATGTCAGCACAAAGGTCTCTGCATCATAAAGCACTGAGCTATAAACATGAACACACATCAGTATGGGAACAATGCCACAGCAGAACCCATCCGTCACAGCAGCCTGCTACAAAATTATTTAAAGATTATTAGATTCTCTGCCGGGAAAGGGCCATTATTATTATTATTATTCTGTACTTTTTATTTTTTTTTACCTCTGTCTGTTGATGTTTATGAGATTGATGATAAATTGCTTACTTATTTTAAAGAAAGTAAAAAAAAGAAAAGGCTTTTATCCCGGGTTTGTACGATTGAGATGTATAACCCCGAGGCCACTGCCTACTAATCAGTCAAAAAACCGCCTTGTTTCCATGATCAGTTTGCCCACGGAAAACATGTGAAACATGAGGAATGTGGGAAGATGCAGCACAGGGGTTTGGATCTCAGTCATCTTCATAAATTATGTTGTACATCAAGTATTCCATTACAGTGATAAGTCTGATATGATATTGACCTAAAAAAAAGCTTAAATGGTTAAACAAATCAGTGCTGGACAAGTTAAATGGGTTTAATATGGTTCTCTTACAAGCATTTCATTTTAAGGTTTAGGTTTATTGCAAAAAGCATTATAAATTATAAATCTCAGTGGCTTAGCATGTCCGCCTCAGAGCACTGGGGATACAGATTCTAATCCCTATCTGGGTAGGGTTTCTATGTTCTCACCGTGCCTACATGGTTTTCCTCTGGGTTTTCTGGTTTCCTCCCACGGTCCAAAACCATGATGCCCCATATATAGTCTATGTGTGAATGAGTGTGTGAATGTCCAGCGATACATTGGTGCCCTGTCCTGGATGCATCTGCCCAGCATCCGAAACATGCTCCCTTGGATTGGTATGGGGAACCCCCTAATTAAATTTTTTTTTTTAATAATATGCTCTTTAGGACGGCACGGTGGCTTAGTGGTTAGCACATTCGCCTCTCAGCGCTTGAGATTCGAATCTCAATCTGGGTGGAGTTTCCATGTTCTCCACATGTCTGCATGGGTTTCCTCTGGGTTCTGCAGTTTCCTGCCACAGTCCAAAAACATGGATCAAGGTCAACTGAATTCTCCAAATTGCCCCATATAGAGTTTGTTTGTATGTGTGTCTGTGTGAGTGTGTGCCAAGCGATAGATTGGCGCCCTGTCCTGAGTATATCTGCCCAGCGCTGAAACGTTCTCCCCTGGATGGGCATGAAGAACCCCCCTGCAGCCCTAATAGAGGATAAAGCAGAAGATAATGGATAATGGATATGTTCTTTAGGGCGGCACAGTGGCTTAATTTTTAGCACTTTCTCCTCTCAGCGCTTGGGATTCCCGGTTCGAATCACAACCTGGGTGTAGTTTCCATGTTCTCCCCGTGTCCGCGTGGGTTTCCTCCGGGTTCTCCGGTTTCCTCCCACAGACCAAAAACATGGATCAAGGTCAAATTGCCCCATATAGAGTGTGTTTTGTCTGTGTGAGTGAGTGTGTGCCTATTTATAGATTGGCAACCTGTCCTGGGTGTATCTGCCCAGTGCCCTAAACGTTCTCCCCTGAATGGGCATAGGGAACCCCCCCTTGACCCTAGCAGAGGATAAAGCGGAAGATAATAGATGAATGGATTGAATATGTTTTTTACAAGCCTGTGTTTTCTTTTAACTGTCCAACAACATGCTAAATGACGAATAGTAATATAGCTGCTGGATGTGCATATACGTGTGTTTGTTCGTTTGCTCTGTATACTGGAAACCTGGAAATTTGTGTTTATTTACTTTCTACCTTATTAGTACTGGGATAGGAAAAAAAGTTTTACAAAAATAAAAAGAGAGTACGAAAACAAAGTAATTGGCGAAACAAATTAGCGGCATCCACGGCCCATTACTGATCCCTCACTATGCGGATAATGATAAAGAAGCATTGCTTTCTATTTGCATGCTGGAAATCACCATCTCTGGTGGATTAAGGGAGCTGAGAGGTGCAGCTGCACTAGAATTTGATGCTGTTTACCATGGCATCACCCACAAAGCCTCAAAGCTGCACTAATTCACATACATTACCAATCGAGACCGAGACAATAAACAACCCGCGGGTTCTCATAGACTTAAGTCATATTTGTAAAAAATAAATAAATAAAATCACGTCTTGTGTAGAGTTTTTTTTTTATGTTTTTTTTTTATTTTACTGTGGTTTGTATAAATTGACACGGAAGAAAATGACTCCGGAGAGCAATCAGAGTTTGGTCAGATCTAGCGAAGGGATGTAAAAGTTGAAAAAAATGAAAGGAGGCTGCTGAATTGAGATGGAATTATACAGAGGAGGGTACAGTGGATGAGGATGTGTGGGCAGTGAATAGAGGGATCCGCAAGCATGGCAGTGACACTAGGGCACCACGCTTCAGGCTGGACTCATAACTCAACTGGTGCTTAGAATCAGAGAACATGACCAAGAGAAGATTTGTGTGTGTGTGTGTGTGTGTGTGTTTGTTTGTGCATGTCTGTGTGGCAGGTGTGATTGCGCTGTGGTGTCAACAAAGGTTATGAGAAATAGGGAGGATGCCAGAATGGATACAAGGTCTGTGTGTGGGATGTATTTTAGCGCTCGAAAGATGGAGGTGTGTATGTGCGTTTGTGTTTACGCTGCGTGCTGCATGTGTGTGTTTGAAGACTGGAGAATCGTCTGCCCGCCTGATTAGGCTCCTTCTCTGGATGGCTGCCATGGGGAAACTCTGGAGGCCGACCAGTTTGTTTTCTTTGTGCAGCTCTTTTCCTCTTTGTCACCCACGCTCACTCTGAGTGCCAGCGGTACTGGTCTGTCCCTGCTGTCGGTCTGTCTGTTTGTTTTTTTCCTTCTTGCTGACTTTGATTTTCAGCCCCAGCTTTTCACTTTTTGTCGCCGCATCGCTGTCCTTTTCCCCTTGCCGTTACCCTTTCTCCTGCTCCTCCTCCTCAGAGTGAGACGTCCTGCTTTATTTGCTCAACCTTCGACTTGAAGACGAAGATTTGCAGAAACGCCCTCTATCACGAGAGAGTCATTAGAATCGCTTATCGGATTGGCTCTCATCTGAGCCCTTGACTGATTCTCTTTTTCCACCTCTTTATGGAACTGTCAGGAATAAAAGATGAGTGTCATTTGCTGAGGTGGCACGCCATGCACCGTGATGATAGATTGTTCATATTTATCTTGCGCGAGGAAAGACAACTGAAACCTTCAGATTTCCCCGACATATTGTATAGTATGAATATTTTCGGCCTGGTTGGTTGAGGGCGATTCAGGCATTTGCCAATGTGTGTCGGTTTTGCTCTCTCCCCAGTCTGCAAACAGCTTATTATTAGGGCATAATTAACCATGGCTGTAGCCCATGATGAAGAGTGGGATACAAAGAACTGGTCAAATGTGATTAACAGGGATATGAGAGAAATAATCCCCCTAAATGAGCTGCTCTGAGTGGGAGACACCTCAGTGGGAAGATTGGCCTCCAGCACTGAACGTGCCAGTTTCTGCCATCCATCCGGTGGCCCCGGCCCCACTGCCACCTGCCTGCATGGTGTCTCTGGAGAGTCAGCTTAGCTTCAAACTGACACCAAGGAGGCAGAATTCCAACCAGCTGTCCTTGCTCAGTATACAGACTAGCAAGTAGGGGTGAATGAGGTACACCAGACGACCAAAAGTATTGGGACAGATCTTTTAGTCATTGAATAAAAGTCCATTACCACAGGTATATAAAATCAAGCTCCTGAACATGCATTTTGCACAACCTATTCTGTTTCAGCATGTTTGTGCACAAAGCAAGACTAATATAAGCACAATTGCCTTTATTTGGTGTGGAAATGGACTGTCCCACACAGGGCTCTGGCCTCAACCTTTGGGATGCATTCAGAGGTAGAGTGTGAGCCAGATCCTTTGGTCCCAACTTCAAAGCACCTTCATTCATATAGTGAAGCATACATTACATCATGTCATTTTTGCAGACACTTGTATCTACAGTGATTTACGAGCATCCCAACTTGATGGATAAGCTCAGAGAACAGGATCAGTCAGGATACATCCATCTGGAGCAATAATGCTGAAGAGCCCACACTGATAATTCCAGTGGACTCGAGATTTGAACTAAAAGTCTTTAGACTAAAAGCCCAACACCCTAACCACTCAGCTACCATGTTCATATTGATGCATGTCATTCATTGGCATAACATAATCAATATGATTTTTCAAAACTCTTTCAGGCTCTGAGACGGCAAAGCACATGATGTTGCTCCTTAACAAAATTGTCCTGGGTTTTAGCCTATTCTTAGCCTACATCTTTTTTGTGTTGAGTTTGCATGTTCTCCCAGAGGAAACTAACCTAGACAATGAAATAGCTTGTACATCACACAGAAAGAACATAATTTGTCCTGCTCAGGAATCAGATACAGGATGATAAAGTGCTTTACATAGAGGAATTAGTCCTCCTCATTTAACCCATCCATGCAGTAATACACACATATACACACACTGAGTGAAGTGAGCACATGTGCATGGATTGGTGGGCTGCCTTGTCTTGGTACTGGGACTAGGAATCGAAACTGGGACCTTGACTTCACAAGACTGGTTTTCTAAGCCTACAACTGCCCTAGTTAGCTCTGAGGTGGCTTGTTAGTACAGTGAGTTTGGTTCTTGATTAAGGCAAAATAAGTCCAGGAGGGTTCATAAAAGTAAAATTAGTCTTGTCAACTTTTTAAATTTTCAGTTCATTTTCATTTTGTCATTGTTTACAGACCTAACATTCTTTCTTAGGAACTAAAGCTTCACCATTCTGGTATAATAAATTATCTTTGTAGGTTTACCAATAGTAGGAGATTTATTTTAGTGCAGAGACCTTGATATTTGGTTCCTTGTTTTATTTCTTTTCAGTGCAGCATGCATTAATATTTACTACACATGAAACTTTTAATGTGATGTGATCAGCCCAAGCTTTATTGTTGTTTTCTAAGTAGAGAATAATGTCACTGAACAATGACCCAGAAATAAAAAAGCTTTATGAACCACTGAACCAGTAAATACCAGAAGTCTGGGTGACTAGTTTGGATTCAAGTTGTAATGCACAGAATTCCCTTACAAGCATGTACATAAATACAGAGATGGATCTCTCCGACTAAGATTTACATATTCCTCCTATTCTCTTTGATCAAACACACATTAAAAAAAAGATTATTATCCAATCACAGCCGCACACTGCTTTTTTATGTTTTAGATGACATGGCTGATGAAATAATTGTTGATTTTGGCTGTATACTGACTTTCAAACCAACATAACCAAGTCTTTTATTATATTACAGATTTAAAAGTATATGTACTGTAAATATATGTTGTAATGGCCTAAATAAGTATTCTGCTTACTCACACACTGTCTCACTTTTGAGAACTAATCAAATATTTTTTTTTTCAAGACTTATTAAGCACATTTGCATTAAAAAAAATTGCCTTGTAAAAAGAACATTAGCACCTCAGCGCATGGGATCCAGGTTTGAATCCTGGACTAGGTGGAGTTCCATGTTCTCCCCATGTCTGTGTAGTTTATGTCTTGGTTTTCTGGTTTCAAAAACACGGCTTTTGAAAAGAAACATTTGTGTGGACTACCACTTCATCCAGCCACCAGAGTGAAAATGGCCAAGCATTGCACAGTAATTTTAGATTAGTTTCTGGCCAGGTTTCGAGTGGTTGGAAGCTTCTATAGCGCAGTAGAGACAAGAATTCAAGCAGATTTAAGTGGATGGCATGGAGTAGGGATAGACAAGAATCTGCCTGTTAAAGGGAAAGTTTACAGGACAGTTGTCAAGCCTGCAAGTTGTGGGGTTTAGAGATAGTGGTTCTGTACGAAAGGCAGGAGAGGAAGCTGGAAGTGGCAGAGATAAAAATGCTGTATTTTCTTATTGAAAGTGACGAGGATGGACTTAAGATATGAGGAATGAGTTTATTAAAGGGACTGCACAGGTAGGATGACGAAGTTAGGGAGGTGAGATTGAGGTGGTTTGTGCATGGGCAGAGGAGGGACGAGGTTTATATTGGCACACAGATGCTAAGGCTGGAGGTACAAGAAGAGGAGGAAAGGAAGGCCAACTAAAGGTTCATAGATGCACTGAGGATGAACATGCATGTGATGTGGTTAAAGTTATAAAGAAGGATTTTTTAGGAGAGATGGAGAGTAACAAGCTGCTGTATTGACTACAATGAAAATAAGATGGATGTAAATATATGCTGTACTGTCAGCTGTCATGGCCTAAAAACGTATTCTGCTTACTCACACACAGTCTCACCTCTGAGAACTAATCAAAGGATTTATTGGTTTATTTTATTTTGAAGACTTATTAAGCACATTTGCATGAAAATAATTAGCCTTGTAAAAATAACATTAGCACATTTGTCTCTCAGCTCAGGGGATCCAGGGTCGAGTCCTAATCTGGGTGGAGTTTCCATGTTCTCTTAGTGGTTAGCATGTTCGCCTCTCAGCGCTACTTTCTCGGTTCTCAATCTGGGTGGAGTTTCCATGTTCTCCCCGTGTCCATGTGGGTTTCCTCCGGGTTCTCCGGTTTCCTCCCACAGTCCAAAAACATGGATCAAGGTCAATTGAATTCTCCAAATTGCCCCATATAGTGTGTTTGTGTGTGTGTGTGTGTGGAAGTGATTGTGTGTCCAATCACTTCCACAGAAGTGATTGGCACCCTGTCCTGGGTGTATCTAATTTACCTTGAATCCATGTTTTTGGACTGTGGGAGGAAACCAAAGAACCCAGAGAAAACCCAAGCAGACACAGCGACACAGGGTCGGCCATACAGTTTCCCTGGAGCAATAAGGCGTAAGGCTCTTGCTCAAGATCCCACATAATAATTTAGTACTGGTAATTTCAGTGAACCCGGGATTTGAACCCACATTTTTTCAGATTTGCCCTGTGTTGGATGTGTACCCACAATCACAGACTGGAATCACAGTTGCGGTCTGTACAGATTTATTTATTTTTAAAGGATTATAGCATTGGACCAAGAGCAACATTAGCTTCTTCTAAATCATAACCTTCAAGGCATTTAATGTCAGTAAAATTCAACTCTAGTAAACCGCTACACACACACACACACACATTAAAGAATATACACAGGGAGGTTTGGATTGCCAGGAGCAAATGTGGATGTACTAGGCACACGAGTGAATGCATTGTAGATGAATGTGATGTTAATCAATTATAAACACAGTGGCAGACTCGTGAGGCAGAGCCAGTGTTACAGTAATCAGCTAGTGATGCATGTATGCACTTGTATATTTCAGTCTCGTATGAGACACCAAGGCTTAATATTTATATGCTGAAGCATGGACATCTAATAATTGTGTATCAGAGTGGAATCTAGTCTTGACATACTTAATTAGCTACTTAAGGTAGAATTTAAAGGGATTATTACAGCTCCTATTGACTAACTGATGGAAGTGAGCAATTCACAGTCCATTTTGTTGTCTCTATGATAATGCATTAACACGCCAGACTGATAATTGTGGTTGCAAATGATTTTTTTTTCGTAGTAAAACCCAATAGAATCACATTCTGCATTGTTAATATTTTAGTTTAACTAATGCAGTTAGAAATGACTTTTAGCATTCTTAATGTGAAGATACTGAACATATTGTTTTAAGTTGGTAAGGCAAAAATTTTTTAAACATGATTTGTGTCCTATAAATGATGTCTTTAAATAAAAACATGACATTTTATATAGCCAAAAGATCATGACCCTTTTGGCATATTGATTTTTTTTTCTTTTGGTTGACATCATTGTGTCACAGGTGCCTATGGCACCTGTCCCTCGTTTGTGTCCTTAATTGTTTCAGTTGGGTGATTGGTTTGTTTTGTTCACGTGTTTAGTTCCTTTTGTATTTATTCTGAGTTTTCCTTCCCTTCGGTGCACGTCTTTGTTTTGTGGTTTATATACCCTATGTTACGTTGTTTGTTTGTTCCCCCTTTTTGTTGGTGTCCCTACACCAATTTTTATTAAATTCTCATTTTGGTTTTTATCCCGGTGTTTGGACTCTCCTTCCGCGTACAACCACGGTGCGGCGCTGCACGCCTTCTCCGCGTGGGTCGTATACCGTGGGAGCGTTTTCCGTGGACCGACGCACGCATTTTTCCCCGCGTGGTCGGTACCCGGGAGCGCTCACTAGGCGCGAGCGGCTGAACGCGACACACCTCCGCGTTTGCCGCCCTCCTCCCGGGAAAAGACGGACAAATGGTAACACATTGTATTTATGTCACCTGACTTTTTTAATCTGGGTTAATATGGAGTTTCACGTCAACACAGGGAAAACTTGGATGGTAAATCCAGGATTTTTTCACTGTGATATGACTGTGCTACTTAGTGTGTCATCACACTGCTTTATCCATCCATCCATTGTCTTCCGCTTTATCCTCTACTAGGGTCGCGGTGGGGTCCCCCATGCCCATCCAGAGGACAAATGTTTTGGGCGCAGGCAGATACACCCAGGACAGGGCGCCAATCTATCGCTGGGTACACTCACTCACTCACTCACTCACTCACTCACTCACACAAAACCCACTCTATATGGGGCAATTTGGAGAACTCAATTGACCTTGATCCATGTTTTTGGACTGTGGGAGGACACTGGAGAACCCGGAGGAAACCCATGCGGACACGGGAAAAACATGGAAACTCCACCCAGAATGGGATTGGAACCAGGAATCCCTAGTGCTGAGAGGCGAACGTACTAACCACTAAGCCACCGCCCCACACTGCTCTACATATGTATAATTTACATTTGGTCATTAAGCTTTAATTAAGATTAATTAATCTAAAGTGTCCCAACTTGGTTGGGGTAAAAACACATGGTTTTATACAGCATCCTTGACTCTAACTACTGAGCTACAACAACTACTATTAGTACAGTGCTTTAAAATGACTTTAGTTCAAGTAATTCAAGTAAGTTATTTATATAACCCTTTTTACAATAGTACATGGTCACAAACAGATTTACAGTGTTGTAAGCCTTTAAACCCACAAAGAACAAGCCGAAGTGACAGTGGCAAGAAAAAAAAATCCCTGTTATGTTGTTATTGTAAGGAAGAAACCTTGGGAGGACCAAGACTTAGTGGGGGACTCATCCTCCTTGAGTGGCCGGCAGCATCAACAGTGTAAGACAGCCATGTACAGATTGTGTATTGATCAGGTGTCTGTTTTTAACAATTGGAAAAACTCTAACCATTGGAAAATTATATAAGTCCATTGAGGGCATCTTGCAGGACCACCAGTGTAATAAAAATCCAGGTTTCATCCAGTAATTGTCATAGCCACACGGCTTAATTAAAGATTTTAGTGAAATCTTATAGGTAGTGGTAATGTTATTGTAGCAAGTAAATTAAAAAAAAGTGTAGTCCACAATTCCTTATTTTTTATATATAATAATTACAACTTTTAGCTCATTATATGCATCTTTCACTTATTCCTATACTAGGGACTAGGTTTGCATGGGGGTGTTCCTTATGCCCATCCAGAGGAGAACGTTTTAGTTATTGGGCAGATACATAACACCCAGGATAGGGCGCCAACAATTTGCTGGGCACACACTATATAGAGCGAATTTAGAGCAACCAGTTTACTCTGAATCCATGTTTTGGATTGCAGGAGGAAACCCCAGTGAACCCAGATAAAACCCTCACAGACACGAGGAGAACATGGAAACTCCACCTAGATCCAGAGTCGAACCTCGTCGCCAATGCTAAGCGTACTTTTAATTTTTGCATCATTGGTCAAACTGCACTGCTGAAATAGCAACCACAGTCAAACTGCACCAGGTTGTTAAAGGAAATTGCAAGTGACACGCTGATTGGTTTATCGCACGTGTGGTGATGTGATGCTCTGATGATAATGTAATGTAAATCTGTGATAGTAACGTTTAAAATTCCCCCCAAAAAGTAACAAAACAATGAACATGTGACTGATGCTTCGCTAACTTTTGCGCACTGTTCATATAAGTACCAATGATCTGTGTGTGGAAATGATTTATGAATATCTCTGTTGTGGTGGATTGAATTAAAATAGACTGATGAGTTAAAAAGTGGGTGCTTTAATAGGTTGTGTTCAGTTGTGCTTAGCTTCGCCCTCCGGGGACGCTACGGTAACATTTCTGCTCTCCTCAGTAAAGTTTCTTCTGACTGATTACTGATGACTTTTTCAGGGCACAGAGACACTCAAAGTTATTTATTTATTCTAAAAGTGCAATGCCTACGTATTTCTACTTAATGTGTTTTGCCCCCGCTCCTTGCTCTTTTATGTCATGTCATGCCTCTTGTTCACCCTCCCTCGCTCTTCCTCTGTCTCTGGAGAGAGATAATACCCTCATCAGCAAATGTATGTGATTATCTCAAAGGGCTGCTGATTTTGTATATATTTTTTGTCATCAGCGTGACACAAGTAGGACAGCCCCTTTAGTGCTGCTGAGAGTCTGGCCCGCCCATGCGGCCCAGTGTCCGGTCTTTTCTAATTTAATATTTGTAATGCAACCACTTACTGCCGTGTTAATTTTGTTCTTAAATTAAGTGCATTTTTTTCTTGTTTGCTTTAAGGCAGTAGAAATGACTTAGTGTTACAATACAGACAGAAGCTGATGTTTAAGCCAAAGGCACTAGGCTCTCTGTACAGCCCCCTAATGTTTAGAGTAGTGACTCACTAAGATTTAAGTTTTTGGCTAAAACTGAACAAGAACAAAGAGATCTGTCAAAATACTGAATAATTTTTTAGTGTTTCATTAATTCTTCAACAATTTTAAACATATTTTTATATATAAAAAATATATTTTTTATTTTATTATTATTTTTTTAATAGATAAACTTTACCAGTTATTGTCACTTTGCTGCTGAGAATGTGAATTTCCCTTTTTTGAGACCAATAAAGGCATATCTTATTTTATTTTATTAAATAGGTTAAATATGTATAGATTTTTTTTTCAAAGAAACAAAACTCTTTCTGAACAGCAATTTAAAAAATATTTATTAATCCCTAAAATTTTTTAAATCAATAACAAACTGTATGTAATGAAATTACATAAATAAGTGCAAATTTACAAATATTTTAGTCTTTTTCTAAAATACATTATAAACAAATTACATAACATTTAATAAATTAATAAAAAACAAGTTTTTTTTTAATTCTATTATTTCCTACTTTTTATTAGATGTTTGTATGCTTTGCCCAATAAACCACAGGGGTATAGTGAGTTAGCTCACTTGTAGTTTCCTTATACTTCACTACATGTTCGCAGTGGATGTGGTGGTTTTGTTCCATAGGAGACTCGTGTTGAATTGTTTTAGTCTGTACTTGTTATTTAGAGAATGACTGATTATATTTGTAATAAAAATTTTGAAATATGATCCAAATGGCTTTCCACAGTCCAAACAACTGCTTTAAACTGAACAAGCTGATGAACATCTACATGCTTTTTACTCACTTTGGGAATTAAAATTGTAAATTAAAAAAATCTATATTATATACCTCATTGTACAATAATTCAGTCTTTTGTTTTAATTTATTGTGTCAAACATCAAGTGTTTCTTGCCATATTAGGCTGAATAATGCTTGCTGAATAATTGATGCACCCGTTGTTTAGAGCGTTGCTATGAAACCTTGTCTGGAGGAATCTGTTACCGTTTTTGAGGTTGTATTTTAACACAGAGTAATTGACGAAGCTGTAGACATACTGTATTTTGCATCCAAACACATGTTCTCTTTATATACTTCCCCATTTCATCTGTGATAATAAAACACTTTAATATCAATAGAAAATAAAAAGTACTTGTTAATTAACTGGGTTGGTATATCAGGAACACCTGCTCCTACTCTTATTTATTTTTAGTTTGGGCTTATTATCTCTACACTGCTTCTACTCCATAATTACATAATGACACTGCAGACAACAGCAGAGGAATACCTTTAGTGTCTTGTGTTAAGACCCGTCCCCTCCCCCCAATGCCTTCTGCAATGGAATGAAATCCATTTGGGCATCAGGCTGCATTTTTTTTTTTTTTGTCTGAGCATAAATAAAAGCGTCGATGCTGTGAGTAGCTCATTTGAATAATTGAACGCGGCGCGATCAGATGGCGGTGGAGGGGCGGTGCGGCCACTGGATGTTGAGCAATTAGGCTGTGCAAACAATGGAGGAGGGTGGGTCCCTCTCTGTGGCTCTCAATGCCGACTAATTGCCTCTATTCTCCATCGATGCATCTGTGGCAGCGCCATCTGCCCCCAGTGTCATGGAGGGCTGACTGGTGTTCCTTCTGGCCGAAGCGGCAAAGTGCTGGGTTTAATTCATATTCATAGTGCCGTTAAGCACCACTACACCATCCCCACCTCTGTTCTTCCTTTGCTCTTGTCTGCAAATGAGCCGCTGCAATTGTCTATTGTGATGTAAAACCAGTGTTTATTGGTTGAAAACATGATTTTCCAAATTCTCATGACGGCATATGCTTTTTTTTTTTTTACTCCATACTGTATACACTCACAGACCACGACTACTGAAAATCTCCTTAATATTATACTTGTCCATTTCATTAGTTTAATGATATAGATGTACTTTAGTCCTAACAATCTAATGGTTGTGCTTAAGCTTACCACAGGACAGGTATTTTCAGGTGGGGGATGATTCTATAATGTTGCATTCGGGTTAGTATGTGTTGTGCTGGTTGAATAGATCAGACACATCAGTGCTGCTGACTTAACCACGGTGTTCCCTCGCTGTGCACTCTTCTAAACACATCTGGTTAATTGCATCACTCTGTAAATGTAAAGTTAAAAAAGTGCATCAATTCCTCACATTAACAACTCGAAAGATGAAAGTAGTGATGACAAAATAGGCATTTACTGTATAATTACCCGACATTACTCAATTGCAGCAAACAGCTGGTACCCAGCAGGCAACCTAAAGAAAAACAATGGTCCTGTCCCTGCAAGTAAACTACAATTTTGTAGAGGATTAAGCGGAAGATGATGATATGAGATGAGCAGTAACTACTAAGTCTGGGGAGGGGGGAACCAATGCCCATCCAGGGGAGAAGTAGGCTTGGCAGATACATCCAGGACAAGACGCCAATCCATTGTTGGACACTCTCTCACTCACCTAGACACCACACTGTATAGGGGCAATTTATATAGAGACAATTTAGAGCAGTTAATTCACCTTGAATCCATGTTTTTGGGCTGTGGGAGGAAACCAAAGAACCTGAGAAAAACCCACACGGACATGGGGAGGAAATGGAAACTCCACCCAGATTGGAATTTGAACCTGGATTTGCAGCATTGAGGGGTGGATGTGCTAATAACTCTGCCACAGTGCCCCATAGTTACTGCTATTCCATCCATCCATCCATCCATCCATCCATCCATTATCTTCCGCTTTATCCTCTATTAGGGTCACGGGAGGGTTCCCCATGCCCATACAGGGGAGAACGTTTCGGGCGCTGGGCAGATATACCCAGGACAGGGTGCCCATCCAACGCTGGGCACACACTCACTCACACAAACACACTCTATATGGGGCAATTTGGAGAATTCAATTCACCTTGAGCCAAGTTTTTGGACTGTGGGAGAAAACTGGAGGAAACCCACACGGACACGGGGAGAACATGGAAACTCCACCCAGATTGGGATTCGAAGCGCTGAGAGGAGAACATGCTAACCACTAAGCCACCATGCCGCTGTTACCGCTATTACTTAAACTTTAATACAATAACCACAGTGGCTTAATGTTAAGTGAGTTCTCCTCTCAGCGCTGCAGATCCAGGTTCGAATCCTGATCTGGGTGGAGTTTCCATGTTCTCTTCTTGTCTGTGGGTTTTTATCTCAGGTTCTCCGTTTTCTCCCACATTCCAAAAACACGGATTTAAGGTAAATTCACTGTGCACCCTGTCCTGGGTGTATCTGCCCCCCCCCCCTTCCACCGTGACCCTCATTTATGAATAAGTGGAAGATAATGAAGGAGGGGCGGCATGGTGGCTTAGTGGTTAGCACGTTCGCCTCTCGGAATTAGGGATTCCTGGTTCGAATCCCCATCTGGGTGGAGTTTCCATGTTCTCCCCGTGTCTGCGTGGGTTTCCTCCGGGTTCTCTGGTTTCCTCCCACAGTCCAAAAACATGGATCAAGTCAATTGAGTTCTCCAAATTGCCCCATATAGTGTGTGTATGTGTGCGTGTCTGTGTGAGTGTGTGCCCAACGATGGATTGGTGCCCTGTCCTGGGTGTATCTGCCCAGCGCCCGAAACGTTCTCCCCTGGATGGGCATGGGGAACCCCCCCCCGCGACCCTAATATATATAGGACAAAGTGGAAGATAATGAATGAATGAATAATGAAGGAGTGAATACTAACCATAGACAGGATGTTTTAACTTCCCAAAATGAGATTTGTGGATGATTAAATTGGCTGGAGGGTTAGGAGTTGAAAAAATGCAATGCTTTTTAAAATGTTTAACTAAAATGCAAATAATTATGACATGTTTATCTAATAAGAAAGGGATGTGATTGATGAATAACCACAAGCGTTTATCTCTCCTGTCACATATGTGAGAAGTGCTTGCATTGGCATTTGACAGTCCAGGCTTTGATTAGAGTCGGCAGGACACATGTCACCTGTGTGTGTGTGAGAGTGTGTGTGTGTGTGTGTGTGTGTGAGTGTGATGGTCCACATTCAGCCATCTGGCTGGTTGTTGCATTTCTGAGTTGTGTTTTTTGAACACTTCCACATTCTCTCACTGGCATGATTGACAGGTTGTCCTCGGGGCTCTGTCTCAGTCACCGCTGTTTGTCAGAGATGCTCCACTGGGATTTGAATATCGTCCAATTATTACTGTCCTCCTGTATCTCTCCGTCTCTCCCACGCATTCTGCCAGACTGTTGAAGCATTCTGCAATGTTATGTCAGCTTACGAAAGAGAGAGGAGCCTCATTTTGACACTAATTGGGTCCTTTTCCTAAACAATGTGCCATTAGTGCAGGCTTGGGATTGAGTATAAACCTTTACAGTACTGCAATAACTGACCTTGTCGACATTTAATATTTAAAGCGTCGCGCTGCTCGCTGGTGTAAACATGTATAATGTGCTAATTCACTGGATTTCTGTCTCACCTCCCTCTTTTTCTTTTTCTTTTTCTTTCTTTTCTCCTCTCCTCATTCACTTCTGCTTCTCAGTCCTGCGAGATGATTTCAGGCAGAAACCTCAGGACCTGGCGATAGCTGTTGGAGAATCGGCTACGTTGGAGTGTCAGGCTCCTCGAGGCCATCCAGAGCCCACTACATTTTGGAGAAAGGATAAAGCACGACTGGATCTCAAAGATGAACGGATCACTGTGAGTGTAGTAACGTCCACACTAAAGCTTTCTTGTTGTTGGTTTTTCCTTAACTTCTGACTTAAGTTGTGTTGTTCTCTCATTTGTAAGTTACTATGGATAAAAGCATCTGCTAAATGTAAATGTAATACAAATAAAATAAATATAAATACAATAAAATAAAAAATAAACTGAAATTTTAGTTAAAAATAAAATAATTGCATATTATTGACACTTCGAAACTGTCTGCTTAAAAATAATCTGACTCCGATGTTGTTCTTGTTTGTTCTTAGTGCTTATTTGACTTTTTGGAGTTTTTGTCAACATGTATAGTCCCTAAGTAATGATACCACTTGAGTAAAATCGAGCGCCTCCTGCATTTAAACTGAAGTCATTGCTCCATCATGCATGTCAGCAACACACCTCCTCCCACGAGATGCTTTCCACCGATCCACCACACTCAGAACCAGGACCGCCTGCTGTCCTGCTGACATGCATGATGAAACGATGTAGCAGCGTTAAGTTCCTGATGGAATCAGTTTAAATGTGCTCAGTACCGGTTCCACCTCGATTGGCGTCAGGTGCACCAGCATCTACATCACACCCTGTCCACTCTCTGTTAACTGTATCCTGCAAAAATTCAGACATATATAAATTATATATGTTATTTATTGTACAGTATATGTTTACGTTTTTTGATTGACCTTAAATCATGTGTTTGGTATTTATTAAAACCGATGGTCTGGAAATGGATTAATTCAGTTAATTATTTCTATTGATGTAAAATTATTCTGTCTTTAAATGTGTTTAAATAGACTTACAAAAGCCATCCATCCATTATCTTCTGCTTTATTGTCTACTAGAGTCATGGGCAGGTTCTCCATGCCCATCCAGGGGAGAACGTTTCGGGTGCTGGGCAGATACATCCAGGACAGGGCGCCAATATATCGCTGGGCACACACTCACTCACACAGACACACACAAACATACTCTATATGGGGCAATTTGGAGAATTCAATTGACCCTAATCCATGTCTTTGAACTGCGCGAGGAAACCAGAGAATCTGGAGGAAACCCACGAGGACACGGGGAGAACATGGAAACTCCACCCAGATTGGGATTCAAACTGGGAAACCCCAGCACTGAGAGGAGATCATGCTAACCATTAAGCCACCATGCCACCCTCCTTACAAAATCCATTAAATGCAAAAACACCATAGTACTACCAACATCATGCTTCAGATAAGATATGGTATATTTTGGGGGTTCATGTTAATGTTTGTTTTATTCATTCATCTTATTATCTTCTGCTTAATCCTCTGCTTTAGGGTTGCTTCCCCAAATGTTTCAGGCAGATACACCCAGGACACAAACACACACTGTATGGGGCATTTAGAGCATTCAATTTTCCTTTAATTCATGCTTGGACTGTGGGAGGAAACCAGAAAACTCGGAGGAAACCCACACGGACACGGAGAGAACATGGAAACTCCACCCAGATTGGTATTGGATCCCCACTGCTGAGAGGCGAACGTGCTAACCACTAAGCCACCATGCTGCCCTCGTTTGTTTTAGACAGTTTTCATTTAATTTAATCTAACCATAAATTTTTTATCATGCCATCATGTCATATGAGTCTACCGGTAATTTTTATGCAAAACCTAAATTAGATTTCCTGCTGAATACCCCTCTCACCCCTTTACATTAAAGGCTAGTCTTATTTTAAGCTTGTAGGATAATTGTCACATTCACATCGGCAGATGAATCTTAGCCATAATAACTTGCTCTCGGCCTTTCTCTCTCCATATCAATCTCAGCAGGTCTAGTAAATCATGCGTCTTTGTGAGCTAATGTATATTAAAGGGGGCGGGAGAGCTGTATCAGCTCCTCCACTGCATGAGCAATAGCTTCTAAATGGATAGAGAATGGAAAAACATGAGGAATCACACCATAAACTTCACAATCCTCGGCTGGTAACTGTTTCATTAATAAAGATAGCAACAAAAAGAAGGGAAAATAGAAAACGGAACAACAAACACAAATAATACCAAAGATCTGATTACTTAAGAATAAAGGAAACTTTAAAATGAGCTTGTTTGCATATTGTTCCTCACTGAGGTCATGACTCACCATGTTTCTATACTATGCACTAAACATTGTTTAGATTCAGTGCTGTAGAAATTTAGTTTATTAGTTGGGATGAGATGATTACGGATTTTGATGGTACAATTGTTGTCTAAAAATAATCACTTGATACTGTAGTGTCGGCGAAGAAGGGACTTTGAGTTGGGTAGCCATTTTGGCAGAACCTATTATGCAATAAATAACGTTAACAAAAAGGTCAAAGTAACAATACATGGTTTTATTAAGTTTCATACTTATTTGATGTAAACATCAAATACTTTGTGTGTGTCAGTGTGACTGCATGTGTCCAATGATGGTTTAGCGCCCTGTCCTGGGTGTGTGTCAGTGTGACTGCATGTGTCCAGTGATGGTTTAGCGCCCTGTACTGGGTAGATACACCCAGTACATGGCGCTAAACCTTCACTGGACACATGCACTCACACTGACACACACAAAGTCTTTAGTGTTTACATCAAATAAATATGAAACTTTATAAACCATGCATTGTTCCTTTGACTTTTTTGGTAACGTTATTTATTGCATAATAAGTTCTGCCCAGCGCCTGAAACGTCCTCTCCTGGATGGGCATGGGGAATCCCCTACGACCCTAGTAGAGTATTAAGTGGAAGATAATGACTGAAGCACGAAATAAAAATTTCCTGTCGATATGAAAAAAGACAATGCAGGGCTTTTGCTAAATACTAACACAAAATGCTCACTTTAAAATAAAATATAAAATTATTTTGTGAAAAACATAGTTTAAAAAAATCTGTGTTACTAAAAGTATATATTATATATATAATATATATATATATATATATATAATAAAATTATATATCTATATATAAGTTTTTCCTTTAAGAACAAAATCTTTATTGTTCTTTGTGGTTTTCACCACTTGTTTGAAAGTTATGGCTACCCGCATAATACATATTTTTCTTATGAATGTTCATCGTTATTCTCATGATGATGTTGAGCCGCTCCTCTGATTAATAAATTGTAGCGTTTCTAATTGCGGTTAACTGCAAAAACAATTAATCATCTCATCCCTAATTGTAAGTGTATTGTATAGAAGTGTAATGTTTTTTAATCAGTTCTTCATTTTTATGTAATACAGTCAGTATTACTTAACCACTTAATGTCAGTGTGTAAAGATTAAAGTTAATAACATGCTCAGTTCTAGCCCCGCAGGCTTGCACTACTTGTTAGCTAAATCAAGCTTAAAGCTTGTAAATGCAATATTAAATTTGGGCACTATGGTGATTCGAGGAGAATGATGCTTATCGTATGAAGTCTGTTTTAAAAGAACAATGTGCAATACATTGTCTAATGACTCTATCTGTTGGCTGTTGCTTAGATACGAGGTGGTAAGCTGACCATCTCCAACACCCGAAAGAGCGATGGAGGAATGTACGTTTGCGTGGCAACCAACGTGGTGGGTGAGAAGGAGAGTGAAATGGCTCAGCTCTCCGTATTTGGTAAGGGATATGAATTTTACCACACTGAACAGCATGAGTAGCTCTGTTTGTGAATATAGCTGTGCAACATTTCCTCATGCTTATATCATCTAACTCGATCCCTTGACTTTAAAGAAGATGATGGAATATACTGAATATTACTGCCAGGAGAACATGGCATTTGTGACAAATGCCTTTCAATAACATTGCAGCTAGCTGGAAATATCACTGTATAAGTTGTATTTAATGAGCACATGAGCTAAATGTCATGCTGTCTTGCACAATGGACCACTAAAGTCTTGTCGTCATTTTGTAGTTGGCGCCAAGTTAGTTATGTTCGTATCTAGAATTCTGAGGGTAAGCTCAAATTGCAAAGGCAAATACGAAAGGTATTGTCAAAAAAAAAAATGTTGATTATATTTCCTGGTAAATGAACATGTTGAGAACCTGATTTGTTATTTTCTTTCTACATTTCTCACTGGATTTTAAATTATAAAAAACAATATTTTAGAATGCAAGCTAAGGCTACTGCACACTGAATTGATAGCATTTGACTGTCAGCTTCTTAAAGTTGTAGTCAATAAGGTTCTATTACAGGGATGGGCAAAGTTTTTGACTCACAGGCCACAATGGGATCTAAAAGTGTGAATTAATATAAATGACATGGACAAACTAATACATAATAGGTTTGGGTCTGTAACAGTTTCGGACTCTGGGTATAAACACACAGAACATGGTGCCAATATATTGGCCAACATACTGTATAGAGAGAATTTAGAGCAGCCAATTCACGAACATGGGGAGAAAGTCTCGGGCGCTGGGCAGAGACACCCAGGACAGGGCACCAATCTATCGTTGGGCACACACTCACACACACACACACACACACACACAAACACACTCTTTCATTCATTCATTATCTTCCGCTTTATCCTCTATTAGGGTCGCAGTGGGGTTCCCCTTGCCCATCCAGGGGAGAACGTCTCGTGCGCTGGGCAGATACACCCAGGACAGGGCGCCAACCTGTCGCTGGGCACACACTCACTCACACACACTCTACATGGGGCAATTTGGAGAACTCAATTGACTTGATCCATGTTTTTGGACTGTGGGAAGAAACCGGAGGAAACCCACACAGACATGGGGAGAACATGGAAACTCCACCCAGATGGGGATTCGAAGCAGGAATCCCTAGCGCTGAGAGGCGAACGTGCTAACCACTAAGCCACCGTGCCGCCCAAACACACTCTATCTGGGGCAATTTAAACAATTCAATTAACCTTGATGTTTTTGGACTGTGGGAGGAAACCGGAGAACCTGGAGAAATCCCACATGGACATGGGAAGAACATGGAATCTCCACCCAGATCGGGATTTGAACCTGGATCCCCTGTTCAGATAGGCCACCATACAGCCTGGTTGATTATAATAAATTTTTGGAATTATTTATTTATTTATTTTCATTCAGTGTATCTTTATTTTAACAAAACTAACTGTAGACGTATTGTGTACACCTGATTTATTTCAAGTGAGCACAACACAGTCGTTCATGGAGTAAATAAAAATTTATTACCATAGATTTAGGTTTATGGGTAAAGGCAAGATAATTGATCTATGAATCCAATATAGACATTAAATGTTTAATATGAAAACTTTTAACTGCAATATATAAGCACCTGGAAAGTTCTCAAGTACCTACTGATCCAAATTGGACTTTTATTGTGATTGCTAACCTCTTTGTGCCAAGCTGCTTCAAATTTGCCTGGAAGAGTTAATTTACAATGTCTTTTATCATGAGCTGTAAAATGGTTTTATTAGCCGAATAAGAATGTTTCAGTTTATAGGCTAGGTGCACGACTTTATGGAAAACAATTGAGAAAAATATCAACAATAGACGCCTGAGTTTGAACTCCGCTCTTTACAAAATTCCACCACAGGTGGAGGGTTACCAGGTTTCAAGACACTGTAAAAATTGCAGTGATTCGTGCCATTGACTTTAATAATCAAAAGGGTTGCATGTACATGTGTGTGTATATATGTATATGTGTGTAATAAAAATATATATTGTGTGTGTATATATATATATATATATATATATATATATATACATACATACAGTTGTGATCAAATTTATTCAACCCCCAATGCTGCGAAGGGTTTTATGGAATTCAGTGCACATTTGTAATTGTGTTCATAATGAAATCTTACAAGGACTTGTTAAAGAACTAAATGCAACTAAGATAGCATCAATTGTTTTTGTCATAAAGTATTAAATGGCCTTTTTGTGATTTCTTCATTGACACAATTATTCAACCCCTTTACAACTACCACTCATAAGAACAGAGGTTCATTCCAGTGTTTTCAATCAGGTATTGAAAACACCTGTGGATGTCAACGAGCAGCAATCAAGCATGATAAGCACCAATTAGGCAGATTTAAAAGGACTGTGATACTCAGCTCCTTCTAGACATCTACTGGTGTGTTTACAAGCATGGTGAAGGCAAGAGAATGGTCCCAGAAGACAAGAGAAGAGGTTATTGCTCTTCACAAGAATGGCAATGGATATAAAAAGATTGCGAAGTTGTTAAATATTCCAAGAGACACTATCGGAAGTATCATTCGCAAGTTCAAGTTAAAGGGCACAGTGGAAACGTTACCTGGTCGTGGCAGAAAGAAGATCCTGACCGCGACTGCTGTGCGCTACCTGAAGCGTAATGTGGAGAAAAATCCCCGCGTGACTGCTAAGGAACTGAAAAAAGACCTGTCAGATGTGGGCACTTAAGTTTCAGCTCAGACAATAAGGCGCGCACTGCATAACGAAGACCTCCATGCCAGAACTCCCAGGCGCACCCCCTTGCTGACTCCAAAGAACAAGAAAAGTCGACTGCAGTATGCCAAAAGTCATGTGGACAAGCCACAAAGGTTTTGGGACAGTGTACTGTGGTCAGATGAAACTAAATTAGAACTGTTTGGGACAATGGACCAGCGCTATGTTTGGAGAAGGAAGAACCAGGCTTATGAACAAAAGAACACCTTGCCTACTGTGAAGCATGGCGGGGGGTCAATTATGCTTTGGGGCTGTTTTGCTTCTAATGGTACAGGAAAGCTTTAACGTGTGCAGGGTACCATGAATTCCCTTCAGTACCAGGAGATCTTGGAGGAAAATGTGATGGAGTCAGTCACAAACCTGCGGCTTGGGAGACGTTGGACCTTCCAACAGGACAATGATCCGAAGCACACATCCAAGTCCACTAGAGCATGGTTGAACATGAAAGGCTGGAACATTCTAGAGTGGCCATCGCAATCACCAGACTTAAATCCAATTGAGAACCTCTGGTGGGACCTAAAGAAGGCAGTTGCAGTGCGCAAGCCTAAGAATGTGACTGAACTGGAGGCTTTTGCCCATGAAGAATGGGCTAAGATACCCAAAGGTCGCTGCAAGACACTTGTGTCAAGCTATGCTTCACGCTTGAAAGCTGTCATAACTGGAAAAGGATGTTGTACTAAGTACTAAAAAATAATGTCACTAGGGGGTTGAATAAAACTGATAATGATGTGAGCACAGTAAAGACATTTGTGGTTATTCCATCATAAATATTATGTTATATTTGTCTAATTTATAAGTGCCTCTTTGATATAATTGTAAATAAGATGACTGAAATGATCCAAATCAATGTCAAACTGGCCAAAACACTTTATTTCAGTGGGGGTTGAATAAATTTGATCACAACTGTATATATATATATATATATATATATATATATATATATACAGTGGCTTAGTGGTTAGCATGTTCGCCTCTCAGCGCTAGGGATTCCCGTTTCGAATCCCAATCTGGATGGAGTTTCCATGTCCTCCTCCTGTCCACGTGGGTTTCCTTTGGGTTCTCCAGTTTCCTCCTACAGTCCAAAAACCTCAAGGTCAATTGAATTCTTCAAATTGCCCCATATAGAGTGTGTTTGTGTGTCTCTGTGTGAGTGAGTGTGTGCCCAGCAATAAATTGCATCCTGTCCTGGGTGTATCTACCCAGCGCCAGAGACTTTCTCCTCTGGATGGGCATGGGGAACGCTCCGTGACTCTAGTAGAGTATAAAGCAGAAGATAATGAATGGATGGATTGTGTGTGTGTGTGTGTGTGTGTGTTTGTACGCACATATTTATACACACACTATAAAAGTGTATGTATATATATATGTGTGAGTATAAGTGAGTGTGTCTGTACACACAAACACATATAGATAGGTAGATAGATACCCACACACACACAGGTGTGTGTGTATATATGTATCTGTACATATGTATGTATGTATATATACTGTATATATATATATATATATATATATATATATATATATATATATATATATATATATATATATATATATATATATACTGTATTTTTTAATATATCTCATTTCAGAGTGCATGGGTAATTTTGCATGTGTAAGCATATTCAAATTTAGAATGCATTAATATTCAAATCTTGATGTTTGTCTTCTTTTGATCTTCTCTGGCCATGTGTCCATGTACACGTTGTAGAGCGACCAATGTTTGTGCGCCGGCCAGTGAACCAGGTGGCCCTGCTGGATGAGAGTGTAGAGTTCAGATGCCAGGTGCAGGGAGATCCCCCCCCATCACTACGCTGGAGAAAGGATGACATTGAGATCCCTCGTGGCAGGTGAGCAAAACCCGTTCTATCTAGCTTTCTGTGCAGCCATGTACTGCTGTTTTATCTTAAGACTGCATATTCTTGTTCAACACTACCAAGTGCCAAACACAACTGGATTAGGATTTGAAGCAGGGGCTCTGAATGCAAATCAGAGCTGTGTAAACTTGAGTAACAGATAAGTTGTCCTGCGCATGTTAATAGACTTCTGCTGTTTACTGGACTGTAGAAACAAACTAAGAATTATATATAAAAAAATCTGAAAAGTGTGGGATTTTTTAATGTGGTTAATAATGCGTGCTGATAATCATGAAAACTTCCTTTATCTACAGTACCAGTCAAAAATTTGAACACGCCCCCTTTTTGCTCCATTGTCTATTTTCTCTACTTACCATATAGATGGATTTTGTAGTTTTACCTTTACAGACTGTAGTCCATTTGTGTGTTTTGTTTTTGATAGTACCCTGTTGGTTCTCTGTTCTCTTGGTCAGGACTATCATAGAACAGGTATTGGGTGGTGGATTGTTTATTGTCAGTTCTGCAGTGACACTGATGTGGTGAGGGGGTTTTAGTGAAGCAGTGCTGCTATAGTTTCATTTCTCCACCTCAGTGACACTGCTGGGATAGGAATAATGCACCAACCAAATAATACCTGCTCTGTGGTGCTACTATTGGGGTCCTGACCATTAGAGAACAGAGTAAAGGGGACGTACACAGTATGTACTATAGTCCACAAACAGATGAACTACAGTCTGGAATTGGAACTACAAAGTCCATCTTTACAGGAAGTGGAACTGATAAGTGGCGCAAAGTGGAGGTGTGTCCAAACTTTGAGTTCAAGCAGTTGAAAATTAAATATTTTATACATTTATAATCAGTACAGTGCTCTTTATTACCCGGCGAGACAAACTAATTGTAAACAGGACCATATCTATGTGGTATTTGGTGTATACTGCTGTCCACACTACCATTTGCTTTTTTCAATTGCCATTTTTGTCCTTCTGCACACATTTTCAGTGACACAAACAAAAAGGACAGTAGATGTCAGTGTTGTTGAAAATCATTGGTTCCTTTCCATCATAATTACAGTGAAAGAAAGATGTTCTCAAATGTGTTCTCCAGCTGGAGGGCGATTTTTTGAGATTGAAAAGGTCATCCAGGTCTCATTCTGTACTAAATAGGCTGGTAGAATATTTTCACAGATACGTCTGTATTGAAGTGGACAAGGTCTTGGGTCCCGAAAATAATCTATGTAGCTAAACAGACTTCGGTTGTACAGTCATTGAAGTGGGGCTGAATCTCACTACTTGATTACCAGTGCAGATCAATGTGCCGTTGGCAGTTATTGAACAGATGGATTAGAAAAAAAAACACCCAGATGCTAATGTTCAGTCTAGCACCTTTTAGTACAGTGCTCAGGATGCAGCTCAGCATGCCGACCCGATACAAGATCTCAAACCCCAAACCCAAATATTCCCATAGGCACTGAACATTAAAATGTCACAACCAGCTTGGTAACCACTGTAAATCTGCAAAGGGTTTATGCAGACATCAGTTGGTGCTGATATTGATTAAGGCTTGTAAAAGCTGTGTGATTATGGTAATGTAAATAAATAAAGTAATACACAAAGAAGCAGCATGGTCTCAGTGTTATTGGAAAGAAGGCTTTGTCTTTCCCCTGTTTCTTTAGAAGTCTTGTTGGAGCATTTTGGCCCCCTCAGACTGTTCAATACTCTTCGAAGAACAAAGGCTTCAAGCCAGATGAATGATGGGAGACATCCTCTGCATACATGTCCACTGCTCGCAGCGCTTCTCCCAAACGCGCTCAGCAGTCAAAAAGAAGTGTTCTTTGTGAGAATCCGTAATTGCCTCACTCTCACGGTGCGTCTGCGCTAAATTGCCACACCACCGCCGTGTTTTTAGGACATACAGATCATCAGGCTGAGGCTCGGTCTCTGATTTCCATCTCATTACATTACGTTAACTAAAAAAGATGGCCGCCCTGCGAGGCAGGATGAAATCAGCTTTGCATATTCCATTAACACTCCATCAGGATGTTCAATAGCCAGTCAAATCAGGTATTAAAAAAAACTCCTTTGTTTGCCCTAAAGTGGCGTATTTAAAATATGGCTGCATTAATTATACTTTAATCTTGATCGGGATTATTGGCTTTCTCAAATAATTAATGGGAGGTCTCGTGTTTTTTATAATGCGCTTGTTTATCAGTCTTCCGCACTTTGGACTTTAATTATAGAATCTCAATATGTTAATTTTATACAGAACAATAAAACAGAAATGCCATTACAGCCTTCATCACGGAACATAAACACAGCTGAAAACATCGGTGTGGTGGGAATACATACAGAAAGGACATCTATTGGCATTTACGTTCATTTTGACATGATTAAGAAAAGAGGTAATCATATTTGCATTCAGTTTAAAATAAAGTACCTGATTTATTAATATGAAGCATTTTTACACCGTGTTTTACAGGCTGCAGTTAAATGGGCCGATATTTCCTTGTCAAATCCTGGTTTTGAAAAAGTTAAAGCTCACTGAGAGAAGCTTTATTATCCTCACTGTAAAATAATCATCTCGGGCCATATTGATTGGTTAGGGTTTTTGGCATCCAGCCAAACCAAGACAAATCCTTAATAATATGTTAAAATACAATCAATAGCGAGAAAGAAAATGGGCCTGGCAAACCAGAAGACAAGGGTTGGCTTGCGGTACACATTAATAAGACAAGCATTGTGGGATTTAACTAAACAAAGAACATCAACACAATACATGATTACAGTCAACACACAAGACATGGGATTACAATGAATAAAACAGGGATGAAGGAACACAAACGGCACGTATACAATAAAAACAACAAAAGGAACAATTAGACGTATCTCCAAGGTGACCTTAATGCACCATTTAGCCTGTTTTGCCGGTGGAATCATGATTAGAGTATAAATACCCATTTCTTTTCATAAATTGTGATGATTTATCTTAGTTTTGTTTTTTGGTAGCTTTGATATTTATGTTGTGAGTGAGTTCTGGCATGTGCGCAGGGTACATTCATACTTTATTAAGATCCCGATCCCAATACCAGCCGGCTTGCTATAGCCTTTCGACCTTTAATTTTGATGTGCCTCGTATTGGAAGCCTGACTTAGTGCCTGTTTGAGTTACTGGAGCGTTTCTGTCAGCATGAACCAGTCTGGATTTGATTTTGCTTCTTGTGGTTTATAATTCATGGTGACCCCGTGATGCCCGCATATTATATATACATGCTTTCCTTAGATGACACGATGACTGAAATATTTGAAGACTAAGATAGTTGTGATTCTTGCAAATGATCTAATATTAATACTAATACTGCTTATGATAGAGTAAGATCTTCAATAAATCTTTAATGCTGGTTTTCCAGCCAGACACATCTTAAATAATGTCCGGGATGGCGAGGTTCAGAGGAGGACAGGACCTTGTGTGTGTGTGTGCACACCCGCACGCCCTCGTGATGCAACAGCTGCTCGAGGTGTGAGCAGTGTGAAGTGCTGAGTCGTGTATGAAGGAGTCTCCTGTGTGGTAGACGTCTCCTTTCTGCCTTTCCATCAACTGAAACAGGCAGTTTTAAACCCTTCATTCCTATGTCGTCTACTCTTTTACTCTGAAGTCCTCTCCGGAGAGGCACCTATATAGGTCAGAGATGTGACGTGACTGGCGTTTTCATAAGACTCAAGCCATTTGAAAACATCATCAGGGTTATCCCATTGTGGGCATCAAACACATGCGCTTTTCCAACACACACATACTTAATCTTTTAGCTACTTTAAAGAAAGGTTTTCTTTTTTCCCTACTTTTTTCTCTGCTTTAAATTAACAGACTCATAAATACATGCCCATGCCCATCCTGGGAAGAACGTTTGGGTGCTGGGCAGATACACCCCAGAACAGGGTGCCAATCCATCACTGGGCACACAGACACACACACAAAATATAGAAACAATTTAGAGCAGCCAATTCACAAAAGATTCAAATACGCTGACCACTATGCCAACATGCCACCCACAAAAATAAATACACAAATATCCTACTTTGTGTTTTTTTTTCTCAATTTTATGATTCATTTTGGCGATAGTTCCCTGCCCTCCTACCCCTAAAATTGTCTGTGCACATGTCTGGTAAATACCTTATGGACTCTGGCAACAGTGAATCTTCTATAAGTCCATCCATCCATTATCTTCCTCTTTATCCTCTACTAGGGTCGGGGGGGGGGGGGGGGTGTTCCCCATGCCCATCCAAGGGAGAACATTTAAGGCACTGGGCAGATACACCCAGGACAGGGCACCAATACATTGCTGGGCACACACACACGCGCGCACACACACATACGCGCACACGCGCACCTACACACACACACACACACACACACACACACACACACACACACTCTATATTGGGCAATTTGGAGAATTCAATTGACCTTGATCCATGTTTTTGGACTGTGGGAGGAAACCAGAGAACACGGAGGAAACCTACGTGGAGACGGGGAGAACATGGAAACTCCACCCAGATTGGGATTCGAACCGGGAATCCCTAACGCTGAGAGGCGAACGTGGTAACCACTAAGCCACCGTGCCACCCATCTTCTATAAGTATCACTTTTAAATTTCCAAAATCAAATGTGTTTTATTACAGGAGAACTTGCAGGCTGGTTTAAAGCCTTTTCTGAAAACACTAAACATAAGGTGGGTGGGAAACGAGGCACCAATCCATGGCAGTGTATCATCCATTTACACACTGACAAATAAAAGTGGTGCCAGCAATTCGTCGAAAGGTGGGAGGAGGTAATGTGAATCAGGCACAGGAAGGAAGGTGCCAGACTGTAACCAAAGCTCAGGAATAAACTCATGACTGCCCACTATGTGGAATCTATTAGGCAGCTGTTTCCTGTTGTTATACTAATCAACAATAAAGACTGTTTGCATTTAGAGACTGATATTCAGCATTTATGTAATCAGGTATTTAGCAGGTGCAATGTTTAGTTTATTTCAATGTTGCTTTCAATCTGGAGCTCTGACTCTTCAAAGCATCTCTCTCTCTCTCTCTCTCTCTCAATTTAAATTTAAAATTTTAGAAGCGGGCGGCACGGTGGCTTAGTGGTTAGCACGTTCGCCTCTCAGCACTAGGGATTCCCGGTTCAAATCCCCATCTAGGTGGAGTTTCCATGTTCTCCCCGTGTCTGCGTGGGTTTCCTCCGGGTTCTCCGGTTTCCTCCCACAGTCCAAAAACATAGATCAAGTCTACTGAGTTCTCCAAATTGCCCCATATAGAGTGTGTATGCGTGCATGTCTGTGTGAGTGAGTGTGTGCCCAGCGATAGATTGGCGCCCTGTCCTGGGTGTATCTGCCCAGCGCCCGAAACGTTCTCCCCTGGATGGGCATGGGGAACCCTACCGCGACCCTAATAGAGGATAAAGCGGAAGATAATGAATTAATGAATTTTAGAAGCTTTATTAGCATAACAAACATTACATTTATATTGCCCAAAGCCAGGGTACAAAACAAAAACAAATATAAAAATATAATTTACAGACAATAACAAGAGTCAGTAAAAATATATATAAATACAGTATATAAATACAATATATATAAAAAATATAAATAAAAGTATTTTTTGAGTGTTGGCTGATTTGGTCACTCTCTGTCCTTCACCTGATGACAGGTGTGTGTGTGTACAATGCTGCCAGTACACAGCTCCCCAGGTGTTCCCCCACCCAGTAGGTGGGGCAGTTTTTTTCAGTAGGGCTGAGGGAGGTGAAGTTGGGGATGATTGGGGATGTAGTATCGGTTCCTGATCTCTGTATATTTGGTGCATTCAGTGAGAAAGTGCAGCTCTGAATCAGTTTCATTGAGTGTTTTTCTCTCTCTCTTTTTATCCCTCTGTTTGGTAAGATTACTTACAGCTCACTGTGGTATTTAACTTTGTCCGTGTTGTGCTGGTGTTTGACTAACATACAGTGATGGATAGGGTTGAGACAATGAATTATTTTTGCAATTAATCATTATTAAACACGCTACATTTAATTAATCAGTCGTAAGAGCTCCTTAATATTGTCATAATGACATTTATTAGAAATATATTTATTATGGCTGTAACTTTAACTTTAGACCAAGTGCCTCAACTCGCATGAAACAGAAAGAACATTCCACTTGCAGCACACTTGTCTGTTTACTTTGTCCTTACTGGGAAAATCAAGTTTTCTTTTAAATAAATGTGAATGTGTAATTAAACAAGTGGTTGCTTGGTGGTTACAATGATGGGCTATTAATCAGAAGGTTGTGGGCTTAAATCATAGGTCCACTGAATTTACCACTGTGGTCCTTAAGCAAGGCCCTTAACCCTCATTGCTCCAGGGATGCTGTATATACCAGTCCTGTGTTCTACAAGTTGGGACACTGTAAGTTGCTTTGGATAAAAGCATCTGCTAAATAACCAAATGTAAAAGTAAAGGGGGACAGAATTGTTTTTATTTTGATTTTTACAATATAATTTAATATTTTGTGTAATATTCAGCAAAAGAGGGTGGCACGGTGGCTTAGTGGTTAGCACGTTCTCCTCTCAGCACTAGGACTTCCAGGTTCGGGTGTGTCTGTGTGAGTGAGTGTGTGCCCAGCGATAAATTGGTGTCCTGTCCTGGGTGTATCTGCCCAACACCCGAAACGTTCTCCCCTAGATGGGCATGGGGAACCCCCCCCCCCACGACCCTAATAGAGGATAAAGTGGAAGATAATGGATGGATAGATTCAGCAAAAGCCCTGTGTTGTCTTTTTTTGAGAACTAAATGTTATTTCATGTTTACATTAAACAAACCACATGTAAGAAACACCGTGCATTGTTCCTGCATTTTTGGTAAAGTTAGTTATTGCTTATAATCATAATTTTATTTGACATTAATCATACCATTAAAATCTGTAATTGACTCGTCCCTAGTTATGGCTATGTTTTTGTCTGCATTTTATCGATTCATCAATGAAACTAAGAGAATCTTGTTAAGGGCCATGCCCCAGATATGGCAACCCCTTGGATCCCCCCGTCTTTATCCTCTCTATTCTCTTGAAGAACAAATGCAGGCCAAACACAGTTGGTTATTCTTCATAAATATTGAAACAGCAGAACAGTGAGGGTTCCGGCTGAAAGCAACTTTCATTTCAGCATGTCTTTGATGCCTGCATAATTGACACCTTTTTCCCCACTTTACTAAATCATCTTCAGCATGGACTTTCTCAAGGGCTGCAGAAAAAGAGCTTTTGTCCACCCCCCTCCCTCCCTCCAGGCTCCAACAACCTATTATTCTTCGTTTACTTTTCATGAAACTGTCTCCTGCTAATCACTATTTTTTTCTCCTCACACTGTGTCTGTGAATGCGGTGTTCCTGCTGCGCTTAAACATGAGTGCTGTTAACTTTGAACATGCCAATTTGTTTGAAGACTGCTTGCATTGTGCTTCACAGGTATGAGATGAAATATGAAAAAGACGACTTCATCTTGAAAATAAAGAAAGTTGCTTCTGGGGACCAGGGAAGCTACATGTGTGTCGCTGAGAACCGAGTGGGCAAAGTGGAAGCGTCGGCCACGCTCACCGTCAGGGGTGAGTTGTGTGATGTGCTATTTGTTGCTCCTTACTGCCTGTTAGTAGTGAAATATTTTATGTCAATCGATCAATAAGAGACAAATGTGAAACATATAGCGCAGGGAATTCATATCACAGGGATCCTAAATTGCTAGTGGTTATAAAAACACATGCACGTTGAGGAGATGGATGATCAGGAGTTCAGGGAGTTCAGTGGGTCTCTGGATTGAAAAGTTGATATTGTACTCTCACTTATTGATCAGCGCCTCCAAGCGCTCTGGTAGGAAATGTAACCCCAAGCTAGATTTAGCAACAATTTTGAAATAGTGACAAATGTTATTCACTGACCTCTGCATCACTACAACACATAGTCCAAGTGCACGTTTATTTTAGACTGGTAGAAATTTAGTCAGTAATTAATTTTCATTCCATTTATTTATAAAAAAATGTGAAATATAAGATATTTCTTTTAATAAAACTGGTTGTTTTGGTCCTTAAAGCTGATTGGCTGAGCAGTTTATTCAGCCGGGACATTACTGACAATAATTCACACTCCTGAACGCTTCACATCTGTATCAATGCGTGAAATACAATACATTATTTAAAATCATGTACTATAAATGGAAATGCAGATTAATATAAACAGTCTGGGGCGGCACGGTGGTTTAGTGGTTAGCATGTTCTCCTTTCAACACTAGGGATTCCCGATTCGAATCCTAATCTGGGTAGAGTTTCCATGTTCTCCCCGTGTCTGTGTGGGTTTCCTCCGGGTTCTCCGGTTTCCACCCACAGTCCAAAAACATGGATCAAGGTCAATTGAATTCTCCAAATTGCCCCATATAGAGTGTGTTTGTGTGTGTGTGTCTGTGTGAGTGAGTGCGCCCAACGATAGATTAGTGTCCTGTCCTGGGTGTATCTGCCCAGCTCCCGAACTTTCTCCCCTGGATGGGCATGGGGACCCCCCCCACCCATGACCTTAGCAGAGGATAAAGCAAAAAATAATGGATGGTTAAACAGTCAGCTGATTCTCGATAAGCACTAAACCTGTATCCCAGTACTCAGCGATCAACGTTTACTTTTGAAATCTGATTAGATTAAATGGTGGAAGACCAGTTTATAATCAATTTTATTTTAAATAAACACATTTATGAGTCAAACCTTGTTTTTTTTGTTATTGTGCATTTGTAACCATTTTATAAAAGCAATAATGAACTCGAGGTTGTGTATTATTGTGAATAAATCAGTCATGGGGCAGTTGTGCTTAAGAAACCAGCCTTGCGACATGAAGATTCCTGATCCCTCGCCGATTCGATTCTTGGTCCCACCTAGTACTGTGGCTGAAGTGCCCTTGAGCAAGGCACCTAACCCCAATTGCTCCCTGTGCCCCATGAACAAGGCTGCCCACCGCTCCAGGCACGTGAGCTCACTTCACCCAATGTGTATGTATGTTTCACTGAATGGATGGGTTAAATGTGGAGGACAAATTGTTCTATGTGCAAGTACAGTGGGCAAGTAGATCACTTTAATCACTTTAAAATCATGGGAAAGAGGTCTAACGGCACTCCGCTACACATGGGGCCTAACAACACCTCTTTCTCATCATTTATTCACAAAAATGCACAACCTCTCATGCCTTATTGCTTTATTACCAACTAGAATTTCATTAAAAACATTGCAAATCATTTTTGTCCAGTGAAGATATATATTTCGCTTTTGATGGCATGTTTAGAAATCGTTTTTGTACCTCTGTTATCTTCAACCATCAACATCTGAATAAGGTACGGAATAAGGCAGAGTCGTAGCATCAAATATTGAATCTTGAAATGTCAACCTTGACCTATAATACATGCCTGTTAAACGGATTTAGCTTTACAGTTATGAAACAGCCCAAAAAATCTACTTCATTCAGGGTTTTTTTTTTTACTTCAGTGACATTAACTAGAAGGAGTAGGTATCTTTATTTATGTGGCGGTTTCTCTCAGTGTGATCTAAGCCTGTCTGGTTCACCTCCCTGTGTGTGTGTCATTCCCTGACCAGTGGGAGACCTGTGATACACAAACATACATGTGCACCCACACACATCGGCGTTCGAGGGAGGGGAGGGCATGACCAACTGGCACCAACCTCCCACTGCGCTGGAGAAATGAGGAACTTAATAACAGTTTAAAGCCTTGCCTCATGCTCCACTCTGCTGTAAAGCAATACACTGTTCAATATCATTGCAACCTTCATGGAGGCAGGATGGCACCAGCTCTGCAGGAATATTGTGCGAGATGTGACGGTCTGATACAGAAGTGGAGATTCGAACTACTATAATATGTAGTCTGGCCAGAGCCAGCAATTTAAAATTCTCCAGGCTGCTGTATTAAAGGCAGTCTGCTGCATTCTTAAGTTCCCTTTAGAATTCACCAGATTCCAGATCTATTTCATCAATCACTCCATGGTGTCTCTCACTGTCTCCCTGTTTTTGGCCTAAATTTACTCCGGTTCCCAACCTCACATTGCTCACTTTGAATTTCATTTTTTTGTGCCGTCATGGACCTGAGGGCTGTTTTCTGTCAGTTGTTGTCACCTTCTATTCGCCTCCCATCTTCTGCCCACGTCATTGTTCATTTACCAACTCATCCTGTTGGTAAGTCGCTCCCGTACCAGGCGACTAATGGCACGCATTCGCTCATTAGTTCACCCCTTCTCACTTAAGCAGATCAATAACTTATTTCAGGCCGATTAGAATGTGATAGCTGCCTTTGTGAATAGAAACTGAAGCCATGCAGGGCTCTTTAAACGAATAATCTATAATCCTAATCAACTACATTTGCAGAATATGGGTGATGACCATGAACAGTAATCTTGACACATTTAACTGTACTGAAAAAACAAATAGTAAAATCTTATTTAAAGTTTCTAATAAACTGAATATAAAAACTTTAAACAAAAAAATACAGAATTATATGTACTTATGACCTATAGCACCAGGCAAAAGTTTGGACACACCTCCTTTGTGCTCTATTGTGTATTTTCTTCACTTGATGAAGATAGATGGACTTGTAGTTTTACAATAACAGACTGTAGACCATCTTTTTTCTTTGGTTTTGTTAGTCCCCTGTTGGATCTCTGGTTCTCTATTGGTCAGGACCATCACAGAACAGGTATCATTTGGGTGGTTGATTGTTTATTGTCAGTTCTGCAGTGACACTGATGTGGTGAAGGGGTTTTAGTGCAGCAGTGCTGCTGTAGGTTCATTTAAACACCTCAGTGACACTGCTGGGATAGGAATAATGCACCAACCAAATAATACCTGCTCTGTGGAGGTACTATTGGGGTTCTGACCATTAGAGAACAGAGTAAAGAGGACATACACAGTATGTACAGTAGTCCACAAACAGATGGACTACAGTATGGAATTGTAAAACTACAAATTCCATCTTCACAGGAAGTGGTGCAAAGAGGAGGTGTGTCCAAAGTTTTTACTGAAGGTCAAGCTAATTAGAAATTCTTTATGAACAATTTAGTTTACGGTCGGTCTAGTATGAGAAGACGTGAGATGATTATGGGGAGCTGAAAAAGAAAAATGTTTTGATTACAAAAATGTGTTTAGGGCTTTTCCTCCGATTTTTGTTTTAATTGTGATAATTTGATCATTTGAGGGCGGCACGGTGGCTTAGTGGTTAGCACGTTCGCCTCTCAGCGCTAGGGATTCCCGGTTCGAATCCCCATCTGGGTGGAGTTTCCATGTTCTCCCTGTGTCTGCGTGGGTTTCCTCCGGGTTCTCCGGTTTCCTCCCACAGTCCAAAAACATGGATCAAGTCAATTGAATTCTCAAAAATTGCCCCATATAGAGTGTGAGTGAGTGTGTGCCCAGCGATGGATTGGCGCCCTGTCCTGGGTCTATCTGCCCAGCGCCTGAGATGTTCTCCCCTGGATGGGCATGGGGAACCCCACCACCGTGACCCTAATAGAGGATAAAGCGGGAGATAATGAATGAATGAATGATCATTTGAATATGTATCCAAGTGAAACCCTCAGAAAGATTATAATCTTAATTTTACAGAAGTTTAGAGTGTAGGGAATGTAGTATTTTGTTTATGTAGTTTGCTTGTTAAGCTCAATCCAGAGAATCCTTAATGAGACCACGCTTTACTTTTAAAGTTTGTAGCTCTTATTGCTAATCCCCTAATAATCTTACTCTGTAATTAGCATTTTTGTTTTAATTTTAAACAGTTTCTCATTTTAAAAAAGCCAAAAATATCGCTGTGTTTCAGACGTGCTGATCTTTAGACCTTACACTAAACGACATTAGTAAACACACCGTATCTTGCACCTTTCGCAATTCCACCCTTACTGCATTTTAATTGGGATCTTATGCTTCCGAGGACTTTTGCATTAAACATAAAGACACCGTTGTCCCTGCTTTCCATTAAATCTGTGTTTCCACCTGTCTCTCACCATGTGCAATGATGCGTCTTTGACCTTTAACCTCAGAGGCACCCCAGTTTGTTGTTCGACCCCGGGACCAGATTGTGATGCAGGGACGTACCGCCACCTTTCCTTGCGAGGCCAGAGGAAACCCTCAGCCCACTGTGTTCTGGCAGAGAGAGGGCAGTAAGGTCAGTGTCATGCATCGAATTTGCTTATTCATGTGAAAGCTGATTTATGTGTTTTTGTATTGCGAGTGTTTGCACGGGTTCTGGAGTTTAATGCGTTTGTGTGCATGCTGTGTGAAGTTTACTGTGTTTTCTGTGTTCTTGTGAGTCATTTAGTGAAGTGTACGGATTATGTTGTAGTCACCTAAAGAATAATCCATATTTTTCCATATTTCGCTTTAATCTCCATTTGGGTCATGGGGGAGAGGGTTCCCCATGCCCACCCAGGGGAGCATGTTTCGGGCGCTGGGCAGATACACCCAGGACAGGGCGCCAATCTATCACTGGACACACACTCATTTACACACACACACAAACATACTCTATTTGGGGCAATTTGAATAATTCAATTGACCTTGATCCATGTTTTTGGACTGTGGGAGGGAACCAGAGAACCTGGAGGAAACCCATGTGGACACGGGAAACTCCACTCAGATTGGGATTCAAACCGGAAATCCCTAGCGCTGAGAGGAGAACATGCTAAACACTAAGCCACCGTGCTGCCCAGCACTGGAATCATCCATCCATCCATTATCTTCTGCTTTATCCTATATTAGGGTCGCGGGGGTTTCCCCATGCCCATCCAGGGGAGAACGATTTAGGCACTGGGCAGATACACCCAGGACAGGGCGCCAATCTATCGCTGGGCACACACTCACTCACACAGACATACACACTCTATATGGGGCAATTTGGAGAACTCAATTGACTTGATCCATGTTTTTGGACTGTGGGAGGAAACCGGAGAACCCATGCGGACACGGGGAGAACATGAAAACTCCACCCAGATTGGAATTCGAACTGGGAATCCCTAGCGCTGAGAAGCAAACGTGCTAACCACTAAGCCAGCACTGGAATCATTATCAGAAAATCTTTTCATGTAAATAATAAAGGAGTTCTTTGACAAATCCGTTGCCATGGATCAACAACGCAGGTGACAGTCATGGTGAGCTGCAGTTACCAGATAAATGTGTTCTTCTTAGATATGTATGCATAATGTCACCACAGCTATCGGTTCCTAACCCACACATACTTCTACAAACAAAAGTAAAAGTGTGTGTGTCACCTGAAAATGAGCCAGGAACAAAAAAAACGGCTGACGGAGAAGAAAAGCATGAACAACAAAAGCAAAGGATGGACACAAAAGCAAAAACGAAGACAATTAGGCTTTGAAGTATGAGTCATTTAAATACACCGAACTATTATGTTCTCATATTCCATATTCTTACAATATGCTCACTGCGATAAAACATCAAAATAGCAGATGTTTCAAGAAAGTAAATCCGAAGAACTATAAAACAAATTTTGTCATGCCATTAAAAAACTTTTGCAAAGTCAGTAGAAACGAGTGAATCTGACCTGGCTCTGTGATGAATCTTCATTATGTCTACATGTAACGATTTTCGATGTAGCAAGTTCTTATCTGAGGGCAGCATAGTGGATTTTGCCTCTCAGTGCTGGGCATCCAGGTTCGAATCCCGATCTGGGTTCTCCGGGTTCTCCGTTTACTCCCACAATTCAAAAATATATTGGCACCCTGTCCTGGGTGTATCTGCCCAGAAAAATTCTCCTGAAACATTCTCCCCTGGATGGGCATGGGGAACCCCTCCGCCACGACTCTAGTCGGAAGATAATGTATGGATCTTTTGCTTAATCCTATACTCGGAACTAACATGCCCATGCAGAGAAAAGCATTTTGGGCTCTGGGCAAATACACCCAGGACAGGGTGCAAATCCATCCACTCAGTAACTCACATAGACACACACAATATAATATATAGGGGCAATTTAGTGCAGGCAATTTAACTTGAATCCATGTTTTTGTCGCTGGGCAGATACAACCCAGGACAGGGTGCCAGTCCATTGCTGGGCACACACACACACACACGCACACACACACACACACACACACACACACACACACACACACACACACACACACACAGTATAATGTATAATTGCAATTTAGAGCAGCCAATTCACCTTGAATCCATGTTTTTTGAAACCCAGAAAAAAACGTGCGGACAAGAGAAGAACATGGAAGAACCTGGATCCCCACTGCTGAGTGGCAAACGTGCCTAAAATATAAAATCATTAAAAATTAATACAGAAGTACAATTTTAAGGAGCCTTTTTTATTTCATATTTTAAATTAAATTAAATTTAATTTATTTTTGCTTTTGTATATTTCTGTGTGAAAGCACAGTTGATATATACTGTTAATGATACTGATCATTATCACTGACTCTATGTAGTGACACAGAGTCTATGTATTGTATGCTTTCTTAATGTCGTTAGCAACATTAGGGTCATGACGCATTGGAAACAAAAGTATTTCTCCCAATCTACAATTAATGCAATAAAAGAAGGGTCTGATTTTTAATCAGTGATGAGGTTTTACCTTCGGAGTGATGAAGTGGTCACCAGCTTTCTGTCACTTAACCCAGGGGGGTCATTTGTCATCTCAAAATGTATTAATTTACTGAATTCAAGTCATTAGCACTAATTGAATTTGGCTAATGTCCTTCCTCTCCCTTCACAGGGGTAGCTTTAAGGACTTTGAATGAAGGAAAATCTCATTAGAGGCAGGGGAGATAAGAGATCTCAAGGCTGTGAGTGGGTGGTGAAGCCTGTCTCAGTATGCTGGCTGGTGCCCAAGGGCACGATGGGCAGCTGAGAGCAACTAGGTTCATGCTTTAATTACCAACCAACCTCTGTGTGAAGCCCCGAACCCTCTGTGGGCTGCTGTGCTTCAGAAAAACCAAACAGCACAGTTGCTGTATGAGTTTGGCTTTTAGAGGTTGAAGTGGTCATTGTGACACAAACCTCTTATTGTGTATTATCTTATTTTGATTTAAGATTAAGTTGTCATAAACCCTTTGTAAATGCACCACTTTCTTAAAAAACATTGATGTCAGTTGTAATTAAATGCATAATAATAAACTACAGGCGGCACGGTGGCTTAGTGGTTAGCACGTTAGCCTCTCAGCACTATGGATTCCCGGTTCAATTTCCAATCTGGGTGGAGTTTCCATGTTCTCACATTGTCTGCGTGGGTTTCCTCCGGGTTCTTTGGTTTCCTCCCACAGTCCAAAAACACGGATCAAGGTCAATTGAATTCTCCAAATTACACCAGAATGTGTTATATATATATTCATTCATTATCTTCCGCTTTATCCTATATTAGGGTCGCGTAGGGGTTCCCCATGCCCATCCAGGGGAGAACGTTTCGGCCTAGTAAAGGATTGAGTGGAAGATAATGAATGAATAAATTAACAGTAAGAGATAAACACTTGGTATCCTGTTTGTAGTTATGAAAATCCAAATTTCAGGTCAAGTGTTTTTGAAAGTGTATTTCAACCATATTCAGTGGTGTACTGTAGACAACATACCATAAAGTGAATTATAAAATAATTAAGTGATGTTTTTTAAAAATGAATTTAAATTTATTGTTCTTACTTGCACAGTGTAATGGGATGTGATTGGCACAAAAGTCAGAATAAGCATCTTGGGAGTTCTTGCATGAACTGCCATATCAATGATGAGGTTAAGGACTTTACTCTCTCAAACCACAAACTGTATTCCCCTGTCCAGTTATTGATTATGTAGGTTAATAACAGTCCAGGCCACAATGTCGTATTCCATGATTTAGCATTAATTAATGATGAGTAATACCTTTGTAAACAAATAATTGCGTATGGGTTTTCTAATCTACTTGTTGCCTCGTTGCTGTCCGTAGTGCTGAAAATATTCTTGTAGTCTTGTAAATCTAATGACACCTGAGAGACTAAAGCACACTTATTTTTCATAATTCTCTTTCGTCTTCCTCGTCCACAGGACCTTCTTTTTCCAAACCAGGTACCTCAGGAAGGAAGCCGTTTCTCAGTGGCTCAGAATGGGGATCTTAGCATCACTTCGGTCCAGCGTTTGGATGCAGGCTATTACATCTGCCAGGCTCTCACTGTTGCTGGCAGTATTCTGGCCAAAGCCCAGTTGGAGGTGTCTGATGGTGAGTTTGCTGAATTCCTATAAAAAGACTTCAGTACACTGAACTTGACCTTACGACTTACATTTTCAAGCAGTAAAGAACCGTAACAGGTGTAATGTGGTGGGTATAAATGAGAACCATTGACAGGATTTCTCACCAATAGGAATGGGGTTTATTTACAGACTTTTAAACATACAGATTTTGGCCAGTGTAGCTCCCCGAAATTCTCATTCCTGTTGTTGCTAGATCTCGCATTTGCATCATGAAATGTTACGGTTTATGAAGGCTGCATGCATTCATCATACATGTTAATTACAAATAAACAATGCCATCGGATCCACCTTTTCCTCCCTCAGCACAGCTGCACACCTGTCACTAGTGTTATACAAGTTATATTGTTGAATATACATCCATCCATCTATTATATTCTGCTTTATTCTCTACTAGGGTTGCGTGGGGGTTCCCCATGCCCATCCAGGGCACAACATTTCGGGTGCTGGGCACCCTGGATACACCCAGGACAGGGCGCCAATCTATCGCTGAGCACACACTCACACACACAAACACACTCTATATGGGGCAATTTGGAGAACTCAATTGACTTGATCCATGTTTTTGGACTGTGGGAGGAAACCGGAGAACCCGGAGGAAACACACAACGACACGGGGAGAACATGGGAACTCCACCCAGATTGGGATTCGAACCAGGACACCCTAGTGCTGAGAGGAGGACATGCTAACAACTAAGCCACCATGCAGTTGATTATACAATGACACTTTTTATTTACAAACAATTAAACACATTGTGCTAGAATGCCATATATATATATATATATATATATATATATATATATATATATAATATATATATATATATATAGTGTGATATATATTATTATATGTAGATTATTCATTCATTCATTCATTCATTCATATCTCCCGCTTTATCCTCTATTAGGGTCGC